>BGZK01004106.1:0-16276 GCA_005406025.1 Eumeta japonica | reverse complement strand
AAATGCAGTACACTTTGATAAATTTTGTGTGAAACTTCAGTATAATTATCAATATTATCGGAATGAGGGACAATATTTATGATAAATAAAAGTTAAATTATTTTTAGAAAGGCCTAAAATGTCAGTGCACATTGGTTATACAAGAACGTTTTGGTCTTACAGAAGCACAGATCCAAAGATGTTTTGATGAGTTTTATAAAATTTTATTGGGTAATTCAATTTTTTGGGTAAACTAATATTATATATTACAAACGCCACAATATTCTAATTTTTGTTCAGTTTAAGCCAAACTATTATAACAGTGGTAATTATTTATTACAGTAGTTTCAGTAACAATATACATCATTGTATTATTTGATACTTCGATTCTAAAAAGAGATCTACAGAAAACCTTTTAGGCGTTACGAGAAAAGTTTATTTCTTTCGAAGTGACATGTCTTATAGTAGAAATAATAACACCGGTTGACTGTTAAATCCTGATCAGTTGATCGTTTAATTACCAGAGATGTAGACAGATGATTATTATTGTTCTACGTAATGTAAAATGGTTGTGGATTACACAAACAATTTAAACTATCCTGGCTATAGTGAAACAGCAACAATAAATATTTTCATTATAAAATAAAACAAAACAAGAAGTTAGTTATAGTTGTGTTGTTGTTGATAACAATCAACTCTATAATAATTGATTGCAGATTATTAAAGAACGTATTTACTATTTCATGAAAATAGAAATATTCGATAAACCTGAAAAGTTGCGAACGCTAGACGGCGCTGCATATAACGAATACATAAGGACAAACAAATAAATAAAAAACCGACTAAGAGCATGTCGGACCATGCTCACTGTAAGGTTCAGAAGCCGTTACTACAAAGAAATGTACTACAGATTAAATAACTACGTTGTTTCATGCTTCCCGCAATAATAAGTATACGCACTTTAGTCACCTATAGCTAGAGAACCAAGTAGGTACATCGTCTATTACTATTAAACTAATGTAAACTGAAATGTACCAAGAGCGTATATTCATGGCATCTTACATCCTTTCTTGAGTAGCGCAGTTTTTCGGCAATAACTCTAGTATATCTGGTTATGTTCAAAATAATTTTCATTGAAAATATTTATTAAGCGTTAACTTTTAAATATTTTAATATTTTTGTATTTGATTTTCATAATAAAGAGAAGAGGACACAATTTATGCTACTTTCGAACGATAATTTAGGAAAATATTCATTTTGTCAAAAGAATTGCTTAGAAACCTCAAAATGTTTTAAAATAATTGTCAAAATATGTGCCACACGTTGATGTTTGCTGAAAAATTTTTCTCTATTTCTGTTATATGTATGGAGTGCCCCCTAGAAATACTTTATTTTCTTTATTTAACTATTAAATTAAGTAGCGGCTTATACAAGATACCTATATTATAAATTTCGTCAATATACATCTTGTAGTTTTTGAGTAAAATGCCTGTGGCATACGGACGGACATGGGTTCTGTTTTACCCGACTGCCAATTTTCGTGCGTATCCTGTATGTTTGTATGTAAATTCTTTTAGTCCCACGTATCTTCCAAACGGCTGTAACGGATGTTGATAATTAAGGTATCGTTTGATTCGTCTCAAAACCCAAGTGTCCTTAGATAGGTATTTAAAAAATTGGTTAAAGCATGTTCATAAAAATAATTCAATTTGTACGATATATATTACTCTACATAAAAGTGCAGCCGAAGAGAATGTAATATTATGTTTTCAAGATTCGTTTTATTATTAAAGAAATGGATTTCTGATGTTTTGATAATGAGATGTAGAGTCTGCATCTCATTATCCATGCCAAAAATCCCAAATTTTTCGAGCGATGTTTCCAAAGATAAGCATTTTAAACGCATTTACTTTATTTGTTTGAGAAATTTAATATGAACTAAGAAATTATACATTTTGATAAAATTTTAAAGACCTTTCATGTTAGGTCCTTCATAACAATTTCATCAAAAGTTATTTCAACTTGCTACTTAACACTTCAAAACTAATGTGATTCGAAAATCTTCAAGTTATCAACTTCACGTGTTGAATAACACTATAACAACTGTAATAAATTTCAATAAACTAGTGGAATTTTTGAAAGACATCGAATTTTCTAAGATATATATTGAGTAGTTTGGAAAAGAATTTCTTAATTATTTTATAATTGTGTGAAAGGTATTCGGGACAATCATTTGTAACGCGAAGAATCCCATTTGTAGCATTCTTTAAAATTACATTAAATACATTTTCCTATTGGTCCATTTTCATATAGCGATACGCACAAGTCAGTGTGGTGGATATGTAAATAATGAAAAGTCTTTAGGATTTTTAATGAATCTATCAGAATTTACCAGAACAAGAATTTTGATAAAATAATCGTTCACATCTAACCACTTCCATGCGTCGCATGTGCGTCAATTTTATTCGGGCACGTTAATTATTTTGTTTTTACGCGGTCCTAATCCCGCTATCGAATCACGATCCGTCGCGACCGAACACGAAGTGAATAATCCAATTTGTATTCGTTGACCGCCACATTCAATATAGAGCGGTCAGAGTCGACGGCAATTTGCCGGGCGGGAGGACGTTTTATAGTCCAAGCGCAAGTTCACAAGTAATTGGAACAATTTTATCATCACGCCTCGTGTTGTGATGTGAACAATCGGCGGCCGTGAGAGGTAGGGTTGCCGACTTTATTAGAAGACATAGAGTCTGTCCGATTTCAAGGGAGGTAAATAAAGAGTACGGACTTATAAAAAAAAGTGTCATTTATGTGAAATTTTCAAAAAGGTATTTTTTGATAGTCTTTGCAGCGCATGACAATACGGCACAAAACAAAAAAAACAAGAGTATTTTAGCATACTCTATTACTGTTATAGAGTACGCCGGCATGATATAGAGTACAATGCTCTATTTTGGAGTACGGTTGGCGACCCTAGCGGGAGGGCGTAGGGACGTCGGCCGTGAGTCAGCCGGCGGCGGACGCGCGCGTCGCGGGCCGCGGACAATTAAACGCGGCGCGGCGGCGTCTGACGGTATCGGCCGATCGCGGTGCTCGTCGGAGTATATTCGTATCTTTTATCAAATGCAATAGATAGGTACTAGAGAAACATTGAAAAATATGTTTGATTGTGATTCAATATTTTGAACAAAAATGCACAATGGAATATTATCTTATTAATGGAAGAAATTTAGGAAATAACACTTATAATTAAAGCAAAAGCGCAATCCTTGCTACATTTTATGATATTAAACCTGTTAATCGAAAAAGACAAGTGTCTAAACTTATTCACTCCGTGAATAAATGCTTTTCTATCTTGTCGAGATTTTTAAAGACACACAAAACTACAGATGCCATATTCCATTTCGTGCGGGCTTGTCCCAAAGCTTGTATGGTGGACCACGTTTTCAACTGCTCAAAACATTTTGACCTTCACATCAATGAGGTAGCGTGAAGACGAACCCACGGATGTATCTCGCATTAGGTTAAATAATAAAATATTTTACCAACACACGTTATTAAAATGGTCATATTTAAAATAATGCATTCAATGTCCGATTTTCGGTCCGATCTTTTAAATGTCACTGGATCCATTCTTGTTTTGTTTTCGTGAATTATTAAGCGCGTTACGTAAACGACACCAAACGGTTGCTAGCTTAAAGCCTTATATTACAAAGTTGCTAGCTTAAACGGTGCTAAATGACAAACACGTTTTTATCGTGCTTCATTCTGCGATAAGATAAATCAACATTTGATATTATAATATTACCACCAGCGACCGACGGCGTTGATAAGAGATTCCTATTTTCGATTTCTCATAAAGTGTCTGTATTCCGATTTTGATCCCGACTTCAATTCCAATTCTAATCTATTCTAGTAGATTTTGATCGTTCTATTGTGGTTCACTCGTTAAATGGAATATTAACCTAATTTCTTAGAAAAAATTGCAAATGATAAATAGTTCGTACAGTGTATATTCTTAGTTAATGATTTAAAAACTTTAATGTAAAAAGACTTTATATCGGGATTGCTGAATAGAACACCACAGCACAGAACAGAATTAAGCATTCTGAATCACAGCACTCTCATTACACCATAGCCTTAGCACGTATCACTTTTAATTAAAAATATTTTCACATCGCCCTCTCCTCCTTAAGTTGAAAAATGAATTCAACTGCAATATGTTCAAATGCAATAAAAAATTTTGATGGTAATATATGGATAATTCGTTTTCGGTGCTGTTAAACATAACGTTAAATGACTTACCATTTAACGTTTTATGTGACATTAGCAAAATATTTAACTAGAACACTGCTCTCTATTTTCAGATGACGCATCATATATACATCATAAAGTCGTCTGACCAGAGAATTACCCTCATATTATGTCCTTGAATCAAAATCGACTGTATATATTGATTGCATAGATACATAGACTCATCTCTACCTATTCTTATTATAGTCATAATATTTTCATGCCTTATTTATTCATGTCTCTCATTCTTAGCACTCGATTATATATAAAGGAAAAGGACCACTTACACAAACGATTCCGGATCGACGTAGGTGATGTTGTTGCCGGAGAGGTCGACGTCAATAAGGTATTCCAGGCCCGCGAAAGCCTCCTTTCGACTTTGGTCAGACGGTTGTCGGCTATCTGCAGCCTCCTCATCTTGATGTCGCCGGGAACCGCTTCAGGTGCGTGATGTTGTTGCCGTTCAGGTCCAGGATGTAGACGCTCTTGCTCAGCTCGTCGTACGGCACCTCGGTTAGGTTGCTCTCCGAGCAGTCGGTCACCCAGTTGATCCTGAAGTAGTGGCAGTCGCATTCGTCGGGGCACTCCAGCTCGAAGTTGTCGCCGTTGAAAGCTTCGCCCATTCCGATCGCCAGCAGCACAGAGATGAACGCAAAACTGGCCATCTTGGAAAAAACCTTCGTAGATCGCGCGATGTAGTCCTCGTTCTTTATTAAAACGCTTTATGACGGCTATATTATCTTCCATGGTACACAGGAAGAACTGCAAAAGAAATTACAAAACAACAACATGAATATTACTGTTAATCATACTCATGAACATAGAAGGTCATCACACGCGTACGACAAAACAAGTATGTATACGCACTTAGTATACGTCATGCAGTTATTATAGCTACTTTTGTGTTAGCTACTTGGCTATCATTGCGTTCGCTTAAACAAAAGGTACCGTGTTTGATTCCTGATCACGAGCGTATTGACAAACGACTTTTTAATTTACGTCGCATTTGAATAAATTATTGCGTGCTTGAGTATATTGAGGTGTAAGTCGCGGGCGTTGTCACGATCTGAGTAACTAGCTTTTACCCGCGGCTCCATCCGCGTGGGCACATTAGACACACAGACACATAGACACACAGACACATAGACACACAGATACATAGACATACGACACATAATTCCTCACTTTCTATATCAAGTAATCGTGCTATCATTGATACCGATTAAATCTCAATTTCGATATCGATAACGATTTTTGTAACTTAACACAGAAACTTATTAGAGGAGGTGTAAAATATAATGCATATAATTCAGAAAGTATTATATTTGTGTGCTAAATTTTATGTGAATCCGTCCAGACGGATGTAATTGTAATTGTGTATGTAATTGTATATGTAATTGAGTTACAACCAACCAAACATGGACACAAAGTATCACATTTGTAATGTCAGGACGGGGAAAAGTATTTTCTTATTTTATAAGTGAAAAGTTGCAGTAAAATCTCTTTGGTTATGCTGTTTGCATCTAGCTAGTTTTGATACCATTAAATACATGCCATTTTAAAAAGTAAATTAAAACGGTGTTCTGCCATTTTTCTATTGTTTTGTGGTCAACAAAATTAGTGAATTGAACGTAGAACCTCGGATACATTTTAAAGTTTTGTTACAAAAAAGGAAAACGCAATACAAGCCCCGAAAAATATTTGCGAGGTTTATGGACCTAATGTCGGTAAGAGTTGCATAAAATTCGTTTTATGCAACTCTTATCCACATTGTTCATAAAAGCGTTTTCAGTCTAGTAATTTTGACGTCAAAGTTGAACCTCGCTTTAATCGACCTGTTACTGATAAAGTCGATGCCATTTTAGAAAAAGTAGAGCAAGATCGGCATATTAGTTCTTACGACATAGCTGAATAGCTGGGGACTGACCAAAAAACAGTTTTGACCCATTTGAAAAAAGCTGGATATACAAAAAAGCTCCATACTTGGGTCCCACATGTTCTCACTGAAAGAAATCTAATGAATTGTGTATTCATTTGTGATTCTTAATTAAAACGTAATGAAACTGAACGGTTTTGAAAAGAGTGATTACTGGTGATGAAAAATGTACTAGGAAGTCCATGGTAGGAACCACTAGGACATGCAAAACATTATGGTCAAAATGCAAGCAAGCTCCATATATTACAGCAAAACCCAGATTAACTCGCAATCAGTTGATTCTATGTCTATGATGGGATTAGAAAAGCATTATTTATCATGAGCTATTAACGCCGGCAAACCATCGATTCGGATTTCTACTGCAAACAGCTGATGAGACTCAAGCAAGTAGTAGAGAAAAAACGGCCGGAATCGATCAACAGAAAGGGTGTGGCTTTCACCATGGTAAAGCCAGACTACACACATCTTTAGCGATTCAACAAATATTGAGAGAATTTGGTTGGGAAATGTTAATGCATCCACCATATAGCCCTTTCCTTGCACCCTCAGATTTTCACCTGTTTCGGTCTCTTCAGAATTCTTCAGGTAATGTTAGATTATTACCAAGAGAGGACTGTCAAAACTACTTGTTCCAGTTTTTTTTGGTTTCAAAATATCTACAACAATGGGATTAATTACTATCTGCAAAATAGCAACAAGTTATTAAACATAATGGTGTACACATATTTTAATTAAATGTAAATACAATATCAAGACAAATTAACTTGAATTTGTATATAAGATGCGAAAAATTTTTTTCCTCTACCTAATATTTTAATAAAAGCATATAATACCGAAAAAGAAGCGATGCAAAACCTATATTTCGTTTTGATTTATTATGACTTTCTTATTACTGAACCACTCTCACTCCCTTACTTCCGCTCTACTTCACCCTCTCCTACCATATCTTACTCTTCTGCCTCCCTTTCGATCCTTACCGCCTTCTCTAACACCATTCCTCTAAACACAGCAAACAACAAGCATAACCAACAAAATAAAATAAAGTAACGACTTTTAAATTTTCTAGTTATAAGTAGTCATAGAGATAAACATACAAAGAAATAAACATTATCCTATATTTTATGTAACAATGAATTCCATCAGTTTTATGAATTCAATCAAAATGGTAGACATACAGACAAATAGACAGACAGATAAACAAATAGTGAGCAATACGGGAGAAAACTGTGTGCTCTAGTGTACTAAAGTTTATTAAAATAAGTTTAACTATTGTTGAGTTATGAAAAAAACATATAAACTAACAGACAGACACAAACTAACTTATCTCCGTTCCCCGGTGTCAAACTATCTGCATGCTAAATTTCATCCAAATCTGTACAGCGGTTTAGAGGTATCATATACCTATGTTATAGCATATCAGACAGACACTTTCGTATGTAGCTTATACACTATAAAATGGTATACTCTATTGGTATACTTAAGTTTATTAAAATCAATTTAACTATTGTTGAGCTATGAACAAAGACAAACGAAAAGACAAACAAACAAGCAAAAAGTAGGCTATGTCCTTCCCCGGGACTCCAAACTATTTCTGTACCAAATTTCATCTAAATCGGTTTAAGTGTAAAGAGGTAACAGACAAACAGACTGACAGACAGACAGGCAGGCATGGTTACTTTCGCATTTATGATATTAGTAGGGAAGTAGAGATAACGTCGTTGTAACAACTAACAATGTGTAAGCAAGGACTTGCGCTTTTTGATCTGACATAAAAGAATGTAAGAAGATGCTTGAATACAACCCTTCAGTGTACATCAGCTCACGTGCTAGACAGTCACATAATCTTTAGGGTTCCGTAGTCAATATGGAATCCTTATAGTTTTGCCGCGTCCGTGTCTGTCCAGAGCTTAGCTCACAGACTAATTATAAAGCTGTTATTTGGTATGGGTAAACATATTAATCAAGCCAAGAAAATGGTAAAATAAAACCTTGTAAAAATATTTTTTAGGATACTTCCCTGGTGTGGGATGTCGTTGGATAACTCGTTTAAAAATATTGCAGGCGTGTGAAAATCATTTTTTGATTTAGGGATGTGTTTGCCAAATATTAAGCTTGAGAGTGCCATTTTTTCTTTAAAGTGTGTCCCTCTTGTCATATAATTGGTTGTTTTTGGATATGTGAAAAAAAAATCGCCGTCATGCGAACTTATGAAATGTACTTTGGGAAGTAAAAAGCGAAATTTCTTACAAATCCCATTAAAAAGTACTTATATGATCTTGTCGGCCATTAAATGGTGTGCTGAGTTAATAGGTTCATAGTATTATACAAAAAGTTTCCTTTTAAGGCCGCACATTGGACAAGTACGGAACCCTATATTGCGCGCGGCCCGACACGCACTTGCCCGGTTTTTTTTTCTTCCCAGATTATTATAAATGTCATATAAAGGGATATTAAGAGTATTTGTATAAATTTAATGCGTGGTTTAACAAGTGTAGTGCTACAGATTCTACATACAGTATATCTGGTCAAGACTTGACTTGATACAGCTAGTCAATTTCTAGAACTCTAGTTCGAATGTCAGCAGGCACAGAATGTATACGAACCTTATAACAAGCAAAAATTTGGTAATTTGTAAGATATCGATAAAATTTGCAGTGATAGATGTTAATTTTTAAACAGCATAAAATAATGATATTAATAATGCTCGGTATAATGTTAATAGTCCAATAAGTACTTACGAGTGAAATCCATGTAATGAAATTTTATACTTTAGAACAAACGGCAGATATATTTCTCCCAAAGGCCCAACTTGTATACTACGAAAGTGCAAATCTCATTTATACAAATAATCAGAAACCGGCACTGCCGTTTATTTCATTAAAATGATTTTGCGCTAATTTCAAATTAAATCTTTCGAAAGTGTGATGGAGGCATTAAATATTATTGTTATAAATTTATCCGGAATACTATCTCTGTATAAATTAAAACTCTTTGCCTTTAATTAGCTATGTAAAAAATTGAACGTGTTAAATATCACTCTCTTTAACGGAGAAGAAAAATGGCGCGATGAGACCCGCAAGCGTTAAAAATCAACGCCATATTGTGAAGATCTCAACCAGTAATGAGACAGTACTGTGACTATGATCTAATAATAGATCCTTTTTTAGTGAAGAATCTTATATAGCAGTGAGATATTCGGTAAGTTGAATGTATACAAGCAGTTAAATACAGAATGTAGGTGTATACCGCGTCCATCGTTACGACCGGTTTGAATACAATTCGAACGAGAACTGGCGCCGGTAAAGTCAACTAAATACTGTTCAAGTGAACATAGTATGAATAATAGTCAACACGACTTGTGCCTATATTCAGCATGGTTATAAAGTATGACGTTATCTGATGTACTCAGTATTGGAAGTAACTCAAATCAATACTGGTTTGAGTTAGTCGTGCTGAAATTCTTAATCATTCAAGTATAGATCTCAATATTCATATGTACAGTAAACAAAAAAAAAACTATTTCTATTCATAATGAAGTATATATACCTACCCATACATTTTTGTGTCCGTTTAAGAAGTTCATGATATACCTTCCCCTCGTTGTTGTTTTCAAATACAGCAAGCTGTATTATGGTTATATACTATATAAAATCATATTGAACAATCAAATTGCATTATTTTGAACAGAGTGAGCTAATATTGCTTTGAACAAAGTGTGCTAAGTGGAATAAGATACAATATATACATACATGGAGAGAATGGCTGCTATTTACGACCATTTACACTTTAACTGCGCTCTAAATAATTCGGAAGTTTAGAGCCCATCTATTAGAGATTACTATTACAAGAATATGAAACGTTAAATATTGGCATCTTCTCCTTGAAGGAGATGGAACAGTAGGTCATTTATCTTTAGCTGGAACCGACTCGACCGACAAAAGCAACTAATTCGTTGTTATTAGAGTCTCTTCAAACAATTAGTTAAATAGGTTTTTGAGGGCGATTTTTTTAAAATTTACTATTATATCACTGTTTTACATATCTACATTTCTTATATTCAGATAATTCTATCATTAAGCGTATACAACACATTGCAATAACTACGTGTAACAATCTACATATATTAAGGAACGTAAGTAAAATATGTGATACAAACACAATACATGTAACTAATGTTTACTTTGATTCATGAAACAGATGTTAATTTATTGTATTGTAGAAAAATTTGCGTGTTTGAGTAATGTAACGAGGCAGCTCTTCTACTTTATTATATATAAATATAATAAAACAATAGACTCCGGTGCGTCTGTACACTGAAGGTAGGTATGGAAAAGAGAAAACGATTTTTAAAAATTTTGTGTTTGTTCGCACACATCTCAGAAAAAAATATTTGTCCGCGACGGGAGGAAGTGGGGTTACATATTGTATAAAACTTTTTTCACGCGTAGAAACCTATACCATCCTTGAGTACAAATAAAGTATAACCTATACTTTATTATGATATTAGCATTTGTTCTGGCTTCGTACAAATTGCAACCGTGATCGGTATTCCGGGAACTTAAAAGTGGGACGGGAAGCGGAATCAAGAACGGCATCAGGGTCTAAACCGAGTGTCAGAGCAGATTTAAAGTCAAGAGCGTGACCGGGCTCAAAATCAAGACCAGTATCTGAACCGGAATTGAAAGCGGGAACGAAATTAGGATTGACAACAAGACCTTTCCATATAAAAGACGAAGAAACATATTCGACGTCCACGCAGGCGAAGCTGCGGGCAGAAAGCTAGTATTTAAATATAGGACGAGTGTCACCTATATATAATGATTTTGAATTGCAAAACGTTCCTTGAAATATTTTTCCAAAAATCAAAGAGCATGTTTCTATAAAAGTATTTCACATAGCATACAAAATAAATAAAAATACTGCATTTCCCGTTCAATACACCTATCAGTACGTTTAAGTCCGGCAAAGTTGCTTTGCTGTATTTATGCGTACGTCGACTTTACAGATGGTTTATTAGTATAATTTATGTCTGTTTTGTGAATATTAATGCACTCGGATAATTTTCTTCGATAAAATCTAGATAGTCCAAATGTATTGCATTGGTTTGGCTAAACCATTATTAGATCAATATAAAAATAACGTATGCATAGTAAATAAGACTATTCAACTTAAAAGAATGTACGAAATGGCGAGGCTATTACAAAAAAAACAAAAACAATAATTTGTAAGCATTTTATGCAACAGTATTGATCCCAGTCAAATTCAATTTTTTTATAGTAACAGTCCTTATTTAATATACAGACCATTTTTGTACTATAGGTACTTTTTTGAAGACAAATTAAAAAATAACATTCACATAAAATTTCGTATCTTAAGATGGTTGTTTATTCCAGGAGAAATATAAAAAAAAATTAACGCGTTTCCATCAAGCTTGGTGGCAAAAGCATTTATTTTATGAGAGTTATACCTGCTACTCATGAATTGTGTGTACATTTCAGCTATTTACCACCCGCCACTGTGTGGACGGTGGACGGTTTTACTGATTGACACTAATTTTATCAATCAATGAGACGGAATAATAATTCAAACGTATTTATGAACTATAGATTAGAATATACAAAAGAAGTCTGTACTAATACCCATTTGCAGAAATGTTTGATTTCTTAGAAGTAGTCGATTACTTTGATATGTATGAAATGTTTGAGTGTCGTCGAAAATAGTTACATTACAACAGGATATCAACGTTAAGGAAACGACTGAATGATACGTACAAAATCTCACAGATTAAATTTAGTAATCGCGATAGATATCTGGTAAGTGAATGTGGTATGAGTACAAAAAAAAATTGAAATTTGTTTGCTCAACACCATGAAACGATTGCGTGAACAAAACGACGACGATCCGGATAAGGCTCAGTGTACCCGCGCGGCCGAGGGACGACCGTCACGGAAATAACCGCATCCTGCCGGCGCGCTGCAGAACAATTCAGCGGCTTGTCCTACTTCTCTACTATGCTAGAATTTTTGGCTCGGATTACCATAGTAAGTATGTATAATTAAACTTCAGTATAACATTATTGAGAATGAATCCAAAGACAGGATGGAAAAATTAAACAAAATCAGGTGTTACATTGATCAGAATAAAAATAACGGTACATAAACGTGTTTCGCTTGAGGGCAACTTTTTAATGAGAGTAAAATATTTAAGCATATATTAAAAAGTCAATTCAAATTAATGCTTTTTTTTTGGAATAGGGACCTTACAAAATATGAGCGTAAGTAACATAAGAATATTTTCTTTTCAAAAATTCAATTTCACTTCCACGTAAACAAAATTTCTCGTAATTTAGTTAATTTCGTACCCACGTAAAAACGTCCTTCTCAAAAGTATATGTTAACCCAAAGCTGTAACTTAGACGGTCCAAGAGTTCCTATTATTTAATGATTAGAATATATTTCTATACTTTGCCTATCTGGCCAAGTATGATAATATGTTGAATTTTAATGTAAATTTCTTTTGAAAATTGTATTCAAATGGTCCTAACGAACAAATGAAAATAGTTATTAATTCAAAGATATGAGCATATTTCTGTAATATTGGTTTAATTATTAGTTTTAAAAATAAATTAAGGATGTTAATTTAAAACGACCCTAATTAATAAGCAACGTCCAGAACGCTGCTCATTGCAGTGGGTGGATTTTTTTCGAATGATTAAAATTGATAAAACAAGAACTAATTAAAAAAATCTTTTATTATTAATATTTGAGAATTTTAAACCGGATCGAAAAATGTTTCCGAACAAACAACATGTATGTTTAAAATATCTAAATTCGCCAATATGCTGGTGGATTGTCAGTCGAGAACATACTAATAAGGTTGTAACTAGATTGTAACAATCGTTTTAGTTTTGGAAATTGATAGAATATATCTAAAGAACAATTTAGCTCCCTTTTAGATGCTTCTTGATTTTAATGACAATAATTATTATTTCTATTTTAAAGAACCTATGTATTTAAAAAAGATAATTCAATACCTTAAAAGTTTATAAGAAGAATTAGAAGGACAATTTTTCGTATTGAAGACCTAATTTCGGAATTTTAATTATATAATCAGACGCGGGATACACGCAAGGGCGAATCCAACCTTCTAGTCAGGGGATTACAATAGTAAGACAAAGACCCAGCCCAGCTTTGTGTGTCATGACCCCATGATTCCGAGGGCGCCCTTGGATACATGATGACATTAGGTACTAGGTACTAGTGATGGTCAATAACGAATAGTGTAATGACCCCATGACCTCCCCGAGTGCGCCCTTGATACATGACACTAGGTACTAGTGATGGACAATAACGAATAGTGTAAACAGATAGTGATGCGCTTATGACGTTTTTAAAATTTTGAAACAGATCAAAATTATTAGGGTTGAGGCAGAATGGGGCAGCAATAGCGATCGTTGTCTCACCCCCGCCATCATAAAGGACTGTTATGATGAACTTTATTGGAAAGCTACTTTGTTGAGGTTAATATCTACCAGTCATTTTGAATGATTAATATATATTAATTATAATAAAATAGTCGATTTCGTATATGTTGGTAGATCATTCTTACAGGGTATAAACGTACAGTAAGTAGTTGAAGTGTTTTAAGAGGCGTTAACTGCATACTACCCAACTGTAGAGTTAATACTGACTGACAAAACAGTCTGTTTACAATTTTATTACGTAACAGTAGGCATCAAGTATTCATTTTATGCTACACGTCCCTGTACATTTTTTATGTGAAGCAAGATGCTTGAGCTTCACTAATCTTTTAATGCAAACATAGACACAAGAATGCCTTAAGAAATGGTAAAAATACAAAGGCAATATTTTGATTGTTTATATGTATAGGTATTCATCTATATGTCTCGGTGTGAAGCGGTATTAACCTTCTTGTCGTAATGAAAAGGGAAGGTCTAGGTCAAATCGAATCATAGTGCAATTAGTTTAGTAACAGTGGAAAACTATTTAAATTAATCGAAAATGTTATTATGTAAAAAGCAGGTCAATGTTTTAAAGTCAATGAATTTACTTATGATAAAAAATAAACAGAAAACAGCTATCGTTTTCATTATGAATAGACTAATGTAGTAACTAAAAGGAGTAGCATAATTTATATTATACCATATTTACTTTTGCTCACATTAATTAATTTTATGGCTATGCATTAAGTTCATCAAAGTATATATTTACGAGTATGGTACTCGCTAAAAAGAATTACCTAGATTAATACAGCTAAAATCTGCAACTTAACGATTTAATCCATACCATCATATTACTGTACACCTACGTAGAAACGGGGAAACTAACACTGTGAATACCTTGTATCTTACAGTTGCATAAATCTATACGATTTTCTAAAAATTGCCTTAGAATTAAATTACTACAGAGCTTAATATGATTCGTAATGCGATATACATGCATTTCGTGGGCGATATACATGCATTTCGTGGGGTAAACACATTACTTACATACAACTGTAATTGACACAACACACTCCAAACACCGCCAAATCTCAACTAAACCTGTGAATTGCAGCGCAGTCAGCGGTGAATTTCCTCTGGCTGAATACCGGCTTGCCGGCAAACCTACTAGTGATGTCCTCTTTGTGTGTGATTGAGATTGAGAAATTAAATCGTTCAATGTGCTCACCAGTATAAAGAGTGAGCTAAATTATGTTGAATACAGTCGTACATATACGAATCTTAAATATCAATCAATAAGTACATGTTGTATGTGATTTGATATTTTGAAAATTCCTTATATATTTAAAAAATATTTTGTATTCATTCAGGAGGTCCATATTTACAAATCCAAGACAAAATCACGATGAATGAAGCTTAAGGGTTTACATTGATAAGTAACTCTTTGCAAATTAATTTCTTTTCTCATAAGATTTATACTTATAAAATAAAACTCGATAATGTAAATGATAGAACAAATTTTGCCTAAAGGATGAAATAATAGTTTCAAATATACAATGAAAGTGAAAATATCATGTAAAATATTTTAGTTCCATATGATTAATATTAATAATAATGTAAACTCACGCCTATTTTCCAGAAGGGTAGGCAGAGACTACAGAGACCATATGATTAGTATGTGTAATTATTTCACGATTTACAATATGAAGCACTTTAGAGTGCTTTACGATCGATAAATAACTCAACAAAAGATTAATTATGTCAGTCTTGAAAGTGTTTTAGTGTAATAAGTAAGAAAAAAAAAAATTTATAATTTAGAAAAAATTCTCGGCAGTCAACCATGAAACGTGTGAAAATCTAGGTCACTTGTGAAAAAAATCCATTATTTTAGTTCTTTTTTTTTTTTTAAATAATGACGTTAGTAAATGGCTATTTAAACTGTTATTTAATGGCTATATAACGATAATAATAATAATCTACTCTATATAGTATTTTATCTATGTATATAAGGTTAATTGTGTTATAGTTATATCGACGATCACTGGATAAAACAGGTAAGTTACCTGTCAACATCCATAATTTTAGGAGTTACGGCGTGCTTCAGAATATCGAAACATAGCTAACGTCGAATTACATAACTGTTATTCTCGGATTAACTTATTTTTATTTTAATATAAAAAAGGTAATCGTAAATTGGAAAAAGTTGAAAAGTAACGAATATTCACAAAAATTGTCACAAGTAAATAATTATCAAGTACTGTAAGTACAATAACTATAAATAAAATTAATAAACTATTTTGTTCATAATCACACGTAGATTTTGCATACAAAATCGTGAAGGTTTTTATTATCCACATTGTATAAAAGCATCTCTTTTCTTAAAACTGTTCGATGGATTATTATTTGTATCGATTATATAATCTATATAGGTGATTCCGTTTTCATGGTAATAGTCGCTATGTTGAGGATCTAATAAAGAGGAATCTGTTTGGTAGCACTCTGTAGAACATATTACGATTTCATTTTACCACATTGAACATCTTTAGCTATTACCCCTGCATGGATTCTTCGCACGCAATTGTTGGCTTGTCTTGCTTCCTTTG
>BGZK01004105.1:0-16280 GCA_005406025.1 Eumeta japonica | reverse complement strand
AGTAGATGGTGTCGAGCTCTTAAACAAATCTTATTTAACATATTTTTTTTGTTTTATTTTTTTATCCTATCAATGACCATCCGCTATTGTTTCTTAAAACCTATTATATTGACACGTACGTCGTATATTTTCATTGGATTAATCTTTATATATGAAAATCCAGTGACACGATGAACTTTAAAAGAACTCAACCAAGCTTCATGAAACTAAGCAATTATATGTAATTCGGTTGAATTTCAGAGATAAGGTAGTTTATATTACGATAGGTGGCGTAGTTTTAAAGTATTTTTTTAAATTTATTTTTACGGAACTTTTTATTATTTTTTTTCAGATTTCTCATCCGAAAATACACATAACCACAAGTTTTAATTTCTTTGAACCCTTTCCTCTCAATTACTATAAGACGGATTGACAAAATATCGCGTACCAATTTGCATCACATTAAACTTTAATGCATTACTATACCTTAAAACTTACATGACAGCGGTATCGAAATTGAAAATGGGACGGGGACAGAATCCGGAGCCAGGACCGGTCCGAAATTGAAAACAAGACCGGGGTCAGAATCGAGTGTGGGATCGGCATCAAAATCAACAGCCTACTCGTGATAGATATACAAAAGATGAAGGAACTGTTTGCCCTCGGCTTCATACAAATCAGAACTGTGATTGGTAGCGAAATCACAATTGAAAGCGGGACTGAAATTGAGAACAGGGCTGAAAGTATTGAAAAGGACTGTGGAAAGAAAAATCAGGATCAAAAATGAGGCTGGGATCAGAATCGAAAGCGAGATTGAGCTTGAGATTTATATCGATCGATACAAAAGATGAAGATATGCATTCTATGTCCATGCTTACAGAGCTACTGACATTAACAATATGGGTAAACCAGCCATAAAAAAGGACAGAACAATGTCTGCCGGGCCAGGTAGTTAATTGTAAGGTATTTTATTATGTTTAGTGTAACAAATATACATTTATAGGTGCATGGGAAGAAAAATTTCTTGAATGCCTCGAATATATGAATGTAATAAACGCAAAGATTGCTTTCTATAGCATATGCATACATGCCAGCTTAATAAGAATACAATTTTATATATTTTCCTTTGGGTAAATGTCCTATTCGTATGTCGTATTTACAAACGTTGATTCAATCCCCGGAATGTGTACAAACCTAAAAGCATAAAAATGCCTAGCGGTGAGCTCTTTGCATCCATCGTTTGAATATTATATTAGAGCAAGCTGAGTACGGTCGATTTCATGTTAAATGGATTTACGGTGAATCCCAAGAAATATTTTTAGAACGTTGTGTAACGCTTGCGGTATTTACTGAGTAAGCGAGTAAATATATTTAACGCCAGGTTTTGTTATGAAAATTATATTAACTTCCCTACAGACTTCTTAGTTAATGAATGGCGTATTCTGCTATGTACTTAACATAGCCTTAGCTTCTCTCTAGTCTAAACATTGCAGTGAGTTCAATTAGAAAATATACTATAGGTTTTAGTAATGTTATTTTAACCTTGATCAATTAACTACACAACTTTGCCCGCTGAATTATGACCTGAGAAATTTGCTGCGAATGTGGTAATTAATTCTGTTACTATACACTGATAATGAATGAATTTCACGTGTCACTCTTAGTGAATGGATGAATCGTATTTTTAATATTTTAAAATGTTGTTAGAATTTATGATTTGCAAAATATGTTTGTGAAATTTTTGTCACTTTATTTCTACTTGAATAAGATTCAAGTAAAAGTTTAATTTACAGAACTTCAAAAAGAAATTACACATATATTTAATTTAGTACTTAGCTAAATACTGTAACAGTAAAATTGTCGCAATTTTTACAATTTTGTAGTTTTACTAAAAATAAGAGGAAATTTAATGCTATTACATTTTTAAAGAAAAAATTAAAAAGTTTAATAAAATTAAAAAATACTCATTTCTCCTAAGAGCCACAATGTGAATCGGTTTACAAATCAAATTTTTATTGCATCTCTAATTCGAATCTGTCGCCGATTTGTATTCCAGTTTTAACATACGATCCGATTATAATTCCTTATCCCGATGTAATTTTCGGTAGCGACCCTACGTCCAAATTCGTCTGATGTTGCGGTCCCGTCAGCGAATCGATGTTATAAAACAATCATAGTAATATTCGATATCTTTCTTAGCGATATCATGCGATGAATCGAAGAAGAGCAGCTTGATTGATCGATTATCGCTTTTACTCAATTTCATGAATAAATTTTATGATGTCAAATGCTCTATGCTCATTATTTGTGCTTTCAATGATTTCTTTTTCACATTTCGTCTCAATAATTTTTCTATTTAGCGTTACCAAATCAGCGTTACCAAAGAAATATTCAACATGATTAGATTTACCATATTAGAAGACAATCTCAATTTCAATTTTAAAATGTTTGTATGAATTTAAATACACCAATTATAATTTTTTTTTCTATTGAAACAATTATTGCGGAATTCAAAACATGAATACAATATTTTATGTCTCTAATTTCATATAAACCTATATAGGAAAAGTTCTCCATTATTTTTATCTCTTTAAGATTTTTGTTCCATGACATCGGAATATTTGGTTTATAACTAAAACTTAAACACTATTTTTATCATAACACAATAACATTTCATTTTCTAGTTCGTTTTCCTTTTAGGTAGTTTAATGGAGCAGAAAATGTGTACATTCAGATAAAACGTTATGAAACAAAAAATGGTACTTAAACGAATAAGGAGGGAGTAACAAATTTTGAATCATTACTCTAAGTTTGATTGAAAGAGTAATGCAGTTATAACGAACATATTTCCGTTCTAGCGATTACCAGAATGCTTTTGATTCTCTTTTAAGAAAGAATTTTCTTAACGGTACGTAGCATGAACCTGAGACTTCATGTATGTATATACAACGTATTTTTAAATTATATGAGAAACTAGAAAACACTTTGTTGTACATCAGCAACATAATTGATTTTGTATATTTGCCTATTTTTTTAC
This sequence comes from Eumeta japonica, assembly GCA_005406025.1. NCBI lineage: Eukaryota > Metazoa > Arthropoda > Insecta > Lepidoptera > Psychidae > Eumeta > Eumeta japonica. Next base: position 13,264 of record BGZK01004105.1, on the reverse strand, counting down.
TTATGAAATTTCTAAAACTTGATCATACCATGTAGATATTAGCAGGCAGCGGCGGCGACGACTTAGTGTGCCGTTTCGCGTTGACATGTCTTGTCGGTTTACCATCTAATACTTACATCGCGCACTTTAATCACGGCGTATCAGTAAAACATCGATACATAGATGTGATTTGGCTTGCAATGTGCCATGACAACGTTTCCGAAACAGTGCGTCTATCGTGACCGATTCGGAATAGAGTTTACAAATTGGAACACTTATGTTAAATGCGACCCTGAGTATCCACACGATTGGGACAATTTACACCTCAACTTCCGTAGATCGTGGAATGTTTTGAACTACAAGAGAACATTTTCAAATTATTTGAGAGAAAGACTTGAAACTGGTAGCCAACGAGGCCGCTACAGTTTTAGTTGTAGTCAAACTTAAACGAATAAAAATTGATTTATAAACGTGCTCGATTGTGCATTCAATAAAACGGAGAACATTTTAAAGCATGTAAGAAGGAAATATTTACTTTCCATTATATGGTACAGATTACCAGTTTGGTGATGAACAACAGTTTTAATTTACTGAACATTACCTTTTAATTTACATGACTAGGTAGATATTTCAACAATTAAAATAAGTATTTAAAATGGTGTAACGGATAATTATAACTAATACATAGCTAATCAGAGCGTCTCGCTAGGACGGGCGCCGTTAGCGCACGGTGGTGACGTTTTGTTACAAAAAAGAGTCGGTATAATTTTACTCGTATTGGTTTACATAACGTTCATTATAAAGTTGATTGATTCATGAAATAATTTAAAATGCGTTCCCAAGTCGAGATGTTCGTCTTTCTTCTCTTTGTGTGTGTGTTTTTTTATATAGCGAAGGAAATTCTTTTACGAATCTCGGGCTTAGATGTTTTGCCTGGTATGTCGGACTCGAACATTAACTTAAGGTGACGTGTTAATGCTAATACCGACTAAAACCTCCGCTATCCTAACTCTGATCCCCACGGTATCCGCCGCTAGGCATTACTTCGTGGGGAGAGGATTGCTTACTACTTTTTCTTCTGCTAGCTAAGATGTTATAACTTCTTTCTTCTAGTTGTTGTCACTCCCTTTCCTTTCGATGGAACGCAAGTCTAAGTCTATGAGTGACTTCTGCATGACATTTTTCTAGTTGATCACGCTGTGGATAAAATCGTGGACACTCGAAGAAAACATGCTTCGCATTTTCGATTACTCCTGGGCAGGACGGGCATTCCGGAGAATTGTCGTGCGGCGGTGTAAATACTCTCGAAAGCAGCCATGTCCTGATAGCATCTGTGTGAGATAGAAGTTGACCTCACCGTGACTCCGGTTCAGCCAAACATCAATCCGCGGTATGAGGTAGTGCGTCCACCTGCCTTTCTCTGCGGCATCCCATTGACGCTGCCAACGTGCGATGCTCTTCTGTCGTTCTTCTATCCTGAGTTCTTCAGCGCTCAATGTGGTTGTCGTCTTTCGATGGTAAAGGTTCCGTCTTTCCTTAGCTAGGACTCGTAGAGGTAGAGTCCCGAAATGACGCACACAGCTTCCTCAGATACGGTGCGGAAAGCGCTTGCGACTCGTAGTGCACTCATCCGATATATTGGTCCAGCCTTTCTCCACGAATCTTGCTTTTCTAGTGCGTCAGCCCAAATGGATATTCCGACGTGACTACAGATGACAATAATAGCCGTCTACTCTGCTTTGGACCTCCGACGTTCGGCATCAGTCGTGCGAGACTATCTTACTGCTGATGCTTTAGTACAGACGTGTTCCACTTTCTTAAAAGTTGAGTCGGGCATCAAGCTTCACCCCAGATATCGTATATGAGGTTGTGATGTGATTTCTTGATCTCCGACTTTTAGCGTAATTGTTTCAATTTTTTCCGGCTGGTAATAAGCACTGCTTCGGTCTTCTGCTTGGCCAGTTGTAAGTTCACTGAATCCATCCACTGGTTGATCTGTTTAAAAGTGATGTCAAACAGATGTTGAATCTCGTCGAGATGTTTGGCGACGATCACTGCGGCAACATCATCTGCATACGCTACAAGTTTGACACATCTTGGAGATTCAATCTCAGAAGACCATCGTACATGATATTCCACAGGAGTGGACCGAGAACAGAGCCCTGCGGAACACCACCGGTTACATCATATTCTTTTGGGCCATTCTTCGTGTCGTATTTCAGCACTCTGTCTGTGATAACTAACCACTAGTCTGCGCAGATATGCGGCACGTTCTTCTCGTCGAGAGCTTGCATGATGCAGTCCCAATTGGCGGAGTTGAAGCATTTCTGATGTCCAACGCAGCTACCAGGTACTTCTTCGCTCCACCCTTCCATCTTGTTCCTGCGATGGCCTCCTTCGCTGTATTAACAACCAGACTGATTGCGTCCAGGGTCGATCGTCCTTTCCGAAATCCATACTGATTGTCTGCGAGTGGACTACTGCATCTATTCGCTGGTGAATTATACGCTCGAATATCTTGCTCGCCGTGTCTAACATGCAGAGTGGACGGTAAGATGACGGTTCTTCTGGTGGTTTCTTACCTTCGGTAGCAGTACCAATCGTTGCTGTTTCCACTTACGAGGAAAAGTCCCTCCCGGGCATGAGTTGTAAGCTTCTAGGAATAATGATGGTGCTGCTTTATGATGGTCTTCAAGGCTATATTCGGAATTCCGTCCAATCCCGGCTTTATACGCGATTACAGGCCTCCAGCAATTCTTCTTCAGTGACAGGTGGAATGTCGTCCAGTTCGCCTGGCTCTAACTGATAATCAAAGCTGCGTTGTTGTGGAAACAGTGCAGTGACGATTTTCTGAAGAAGTTGAGGGCACGTAGGTGACGGCATTTGTTGTTTCTTCAGGTGGGTCATGACCACCTTGTAGAACCGACCCAGACGTCTTTGTCCACCTCGTGTAAAGCTCTTTCCAGCATCTACTTTTGCTCTCTTTATGGCCTTATTTAGTTCATGACGAGCTTTTTGTACTCTGCAATCAGCACTGCAGAGTTAGGTCGTTTATAGCTACGCTGAGATATTCTTCTCTTTCTATGACACTCTTTACGGAGGTTGCTGATGTGGTCGTTCCACCAATGTACCGCAGGTCTTGAATTCATAACACGTTTGCGAGGCATACTGGCATCACAAGCTTGCGTTACTCGCATCATCAAGGCCTTAGTATGGTCTTCTGCACATTTAGTCTCGATCGGATCACTATCGAGAGCTGTTAGTAGTACTTCTGGGTCAAAGATTTCACCTTCCAACCAATGGTGTTGGTTTGCTTGATAGGTCCCCTGAGGTTCCGGTCTTTAGATGTTTCCCAGAGTATCGCATGATGGTCGCTTGCAGTGTAGATGTCTAGTACTACCCAGCTGATGCTACCTTTAGCAAGGCTGGTACTGACAAAAGTCAGGTCTACAATCGAGCTTGCGTCACCTTTGGTGTAGGTCGGCCTGTCACCACTGTTGAGCAAGACAATATCTAGTGTAGAAAATGCTTCAAGTAGTTCTCTTCCTCGTGCATTAGTCTGCTTACTGCCCCAGTCCACTGCCCAGGCGTTGAAGTCCCCGGCTATCGCCACTGGATGATGTTGCTTCGCATCCTCGGTCAGTCGATCCAAAAGTCAGTAAATTCAGCAATAGAGGCTAGGTGGTGCGTAGCAGCTGTAGTAACGGATGCCATCTACTGATGCTGCCACAAAGCCAGCGCTGCCATTGTTAACTGCACTCTGGAAAGGAAGATTACCACAGGCCCAGATCACTGCTTTGGTGGTGACATCCGTCCCCAAGGTTGTCCAGCTAGATGTTTATGGCTCCGACAAGATCACAAGATCAACTTGCAGCTCTCGTACTGTTTGCATAAGCAAGTCATGCGCAGCTTCGCAGTGATTGATGTTAAGCTGCAGTATCTTCATGTTCGTTCGTCAGCTTCTGTAGTGCTTCTTGGAAGACCGGGCATCGACCAGAACCAGACCGATGAGCGGTATCCTGGGAGCCAGTTTTCTGCACATAAAACACATTTCGACTTATTTGGGCATTGAGCAGCCTGATGACCTGTTTGCCCATTTGATGCAAAGCCCAGATCGGTTGACCTCACTTTTACATTGAACAGTAGTGTGTCCAAAGTGCCAACACTTGTAGCATCGTAGTGGAGTCTTCACTGCTCTGATACGGCAATTCACCCAGCCGATTCGTATCTTGCCTTTCTCCGGTATCTTCTGCGCTGTTGCTGCTGGTAAGCGTACAGAGGCGGTCTGGGTGCCTCTGTAGGCTGGACGAATTTAATGACCTCTTCAGGTATCTTATAGTCATCCCCAGCTGCCTCTTGTAAGGCCTCCCGGACATCGTTCTTAGTTGTTTCCTCGTCAATGTCCCGGATCTCAAGCTGTTCTTCTGGGCCTTTACAGATGACTTGGGCTTCTTCTTTAAGGGATGCTCTGGATAGTCTTCAGCAGAGCCTGTCCTTGTCTGCGCTCTTTCGGAAAGCGTTATGAGCATATTCCCGTTACTTGTCTTCTGGACCTTGTCAACCACGTCACGGGTCTGATCTTGTGGGACATCTTTTTAATTCGACGCAGTATTTCGGCATATTTAGCCTTCTCAGCAGGTCGAATGATTAAGGCGTCCGGTCTGGTGAATTTTCGCGGTTGTTTCCGCTTAGGCTCCGGCCGAGATTTGTTTGCCGGTTGTTTCGGTAACCGCTCTTTGGCTTGCTTCTTTTCTCTTTTTAGAACAAGACTTCTTGCCAAACGTTTTCACGTTTTCTCTCGGTCTTCTGTACTGTCGTTTTCGGCTGTGGGCTAGGTCCAAAGTCTCTCAGCTTCTTAGTGCGTGCTGTTCCATCCTCAGGAGCGGAATTTTCCTTTTCGCCTTCCTTACCTCTCGGTTGTCTTGGGCAGTAGACTCAGTGTCTGCATCTGTCTCTAGTTCCATCTCCGTGTTGGTGTCGGTAGTCACATCGTTCGTCCGAGGAGGTGGTGTTCTCTTCGCTGGAGACCTCTGGGAGGTCTTCTGTCGTTCACCCTGCTCCTGAGTTTCCAGCTTCTGGAGTATCTCGAAGACACCTTCGATGCTCGCCAGCTGGTTTTGATCGGTTTATGGACGTTCACTTTGGGTCTGCAAGCCTCGTAAGTCTTTGATGAGCTTTCCCAGGATATCCATAGCTTGCTCCTGGTGAACTCCAGGCCAGACTCTAGTGCTGCCTTTAAAGCGTTCCGTCCTTTGCCCGAAATCCGTTCCTCTTTAGAGACTGATAAGACCTTCATCAGTTCTCCGTTTCTGCGCTTCGATTGCGCGATGTTTGATGGGCAGTTTGCCCTTGTTCCTTTCATCTTCTTCTTGTGTGTTTTCAAATATTTTTTCATCTTTGATCCCACGAGTACAGGAAATAAATGTCCACTCCAGCAGAGCCCACAGTGATACTGGAGTAAGGCCATGATACACCCAGGTTGGACCAGGTGCCCTGGGGTTGAACCGTAGCGGTCGCCTGTTCCCCAGCGCCATTCAGTCTTCGAGACGGTTCCGCTCTTGACTTGGGGTAACTTTAAGGGTTTCTACCTCGCGGTCCGTTCAGTTAAGCCTAGACCGGTGCGGACATGACAGCATTACGGTGAGTTTGTACAGAGCTATTTTATTTCACCCCAACTCTATGCCCTGGGGCATGGAGCTTCTCAATCCACACGTGGAGACGCGCCTGTTAGCAGTTTCTCCTCAGCTACAGGTGTGTGTGTGTGTGTGTGTGTGTGTGTGTGGTGTTGCGTGATCGCGTTCGTGCGTGCGTGTGTTTGTGTGTGTGCGCGTGCGTGTATTTGCTTATGTGTGTGGACTTACCTAAAGACTGAAGCTTTTGTATTTCAAGCATTTCAGATATATATCAGACACACAAAGCTTCAGTCTATACTATTAACGAAAATTGTAGCAATCACCTACTATTATAGATGTTGCTTTTCGTACCTAGCTATAATTCCACAACAGATGGCGCTGTTCTTAACTGTCCTACAAATGTAACCATTTTTACATAACGACAAAAAGTGATAAGCTCTGGTAGCATAAGTTTAATGTCCTAACGTTACACTCTGACGTAATGGACCCTAGGAGTACACCTAGCATTTTTCTCCAGTAGATAACATACATATTTATTAGCGCACTGTATTACATTATATACACACACATGTATCCGCAACAACGATTATTTTCATCTGAGAGCAACTAATACCGCCGTCTCCATTTTAAGCTGTGGTAGTTTGCAGGACCAAATACTTATACTGAATTAACGTTCTCCGCTACCGTTTAGCTCCGATTCTAACGAGTTCTCGGCATACACGCGTACTTCGTCGGCTCCCGTTTTTCGATTCACCGTTAACCGCAACGTACGTAGTGTGTCGTACATGCCAAATGTCAGTGATAGGCCATAATTACACGAGAAATGGCGCTGTTCATAATCGCGATACAACCACGTCAAATTCCACATCACGATAATATGTCACATACTCCGATAGCTTGAGCATCCAGATTTTGAACTTTGATGCGGTGGACGACTATCGATACTTCGAATATTACTTGCGCCGAGAAAGACACATCCGTCTTCGTTTGACACTCTCCCCTCTTACGTGAAGAAGTTACGAATTGGTTGACCTCTATATACAGTATAAAATTGAATCAGATTAAATGATAAGTTACATAATTAAGCATATGCATGTTTGTGCATATGGTGTATGTGTGTGTCCGCGTGTATACGTTATGTATGCGCATACATGAACTTTTAATATTATTCAAATCAAAACTTATGCCTATTTCCAAAAGCAATTTACTTATATGTGTATAGGAACTTAAAGGCAATAAGACAAACGGACGTGATCTAACTACAAACCGCTTTGTAGGAGCGGTGGTGGCCTAGTGGTTTGGAGTATTGCTTTCGAACCATAAGATGCCGAATTCTATCCCTACAACGGTCAAACTCACAAGTGCCTCAAGAGGTATATTAAGCCATCAATTCCAGACGTCCTTATCGCACCGGTGGGTTGGGGCAACCTCTGACCACACTAGGCCAGCTTAGACGACTTTGAGTTACAATCTCCTAACAATATGTTCATTGATATAATGAATGAATGCGGTTACTAGCGTATTAGTAACTGACGCTCAAGACGTCGCGTTCAACCAGTACCGGGCTCGAATAATAACCACAGTCAAAAGGATCAAGAAGTTTAGCGGACGTTGCCACTGCATTCGTGACCGTGGTTGTTAACAGCCCCCAAGTCGCGCTGAGCCAGCGTAGAAAGCTCAAGGTCCATGCCGTTCAATCTGAAATACGCTGTGGAACGTAAATGAGGATACTCTATGTAGAGTTTGTTCCCTCTGTATATATATTATTGACCCGTAGAACTTGTAAATGACATTATTTAAACAAATTAGTATATGTATTTTAAAGTCTACTGTGTAGGATTAAATTTAAATTAAAATAATAACATACTGTACTACCTACACAATTGATTTAAAAACAATGTTACTTGTAAGAATTTGTGTAATCCAGTATTTTATAGGATACTTCAATATTTCATACAATGTCTAGAACGTTCATACATTGAACAAAATATTATTTATTTATATTTTACCTAGGTATTCTATACAAAAATAATTTTTCAACTAGCAAAAGGAGCAAAGGATTTAATTAAACTATAATCTACGGGGGCAGGTCAGATTAAATGTACTTGTAAATAGTGTAATCGATAATTTTAGTGAAATTTGTTTTGAGGAATTAAAAGATCTTTTATTTGTCTCTATATAATTCTTAAGATTTTCATATATTAGTTTCATAGGCTATGTTATGTTTAATGATAAATAAAATATTTTATACATTACCGATGCAAACCCGGGAACTGTATAGAATCACTAGGTATTTTATACAACAACTGGATTATACAAGGACAGGTGGTGTCTCCGAGATTACCAGTCGGAATGAAGTTCCTTTCACCTTTTTGGTAGATATTTACTATAAAGTATATTATAAAAACCGGCAAAAGCATTACGGACCATGGTCAATGTAGGGTTCCAAAAACCGTCACTCAAAAGAAATTGTACTACACATGAAAAAGCTACGTTGTTACACCTTTTTCTATATTTCCCGCACTTTATAAAGATAATTACTTTTGTCGGTTATAATTAGAAAAACAAAGTAGGTATATCGACTATTATCATTAAACTAGTGTAAACTAAAGTGCATCAGCAAAAAAGCTTCATGCCATTTACGTCATTTGATGAAACGTAGTTTTTCGTCAATAAGTCAAAACTGTATATCGATCTGTTCAAAATGACCTTCGTTAAAATTATTTTTTAAGTGTGTTACCTTTGTAAGTTTTTTCATGTTCTTTGGACATACTGTTTAAAAATAATGGAGGAAACACAAAAATTATGCTACTTTCTGAGACCATTCTAATGAAAATGTTCACTTAATAAAAAAAAAATGCTTAGAAACCCTAAAACCTTTTAAAAGACTGTCCTTATATTTGATTTTATTTTCGTCCGCGTATTTGTATTACTAAAAGCGATGCCAAAACTTCTAGACTGGACTTAGACTGAAGCACTTAGACTGGAAATATATCTTGAGTAATATAAGTTATATTTTATTTCGATCCGACATTTATCATCAAACTTAGACCGTGACCAAACCGAAAATAAAACAGGACTAGGATTGCAATCGAAGGTGAAACGGTGATCAGAATCAAGTATGTGTCCGGAATCGGAATCTGGAGAAGTATCGCGTTCGGAATTGAAAGCTAGACCACGATTGAGATTGATAACAAGATCAATCTATATTAAAGATGTATTTGTTCGGTCTATATCCACGTATGAGCTATCGCGGGCACATATTATGAAGGCACACCATATATCGGGAAGGAACTTCTAGAGTGCCATCTAGAAATAAAAAAGTAAAATACAAAGTTGAAAAGAAACAAAATGTATCAATGTAAATAAATGAAAGCGTAATACATCAGATCTTGTAAAGTGATTTACTGAACGCACGTAATTTATGTTCACAAAAGCATATCATAGTCCAACTTTTGGGGTCAGTTATTGTGTATTATTACCTTTGTTGAGGTTTCAAGCTATTCAGTTGGGTCTTCGTCCATATTAAAATATACTTCAAAAGCGTACTTATCTGGCTACAGGTAATATAAATTCCTGAGCGTCTTTGTTCGGCTGGTGTCCGCTATTAAAACATACGCTAGGGTAAATATTTAAAGATTTCAGTTTCTTGTTTTTGTACTATATAATATTACATAATTATATACTTATATACTATATAATTATGTAATAATTTTACAATGTGGATATATTATAATAAAAAAACATGAATTGACACATAATTAGGAAAATACGTTATTGTTCTCTGGTGAAACGCACATTTGTATAATGTAATTTTCTAATTATTTCGCTTTTTATCATTGTCGATTCTAAGACATATTGTTTTTAATGTTTACTTTCTCTGAGTGAGTTTCTTTTCTCGAATAGACCTTAATATCGATTACATGAATTTTGGAGTCAATTCAGCGTTTATCTCTTCACCTGCCCAAGTGTTACAATAGATAATGTTTGGTTTTATTTTATGGATAAGCTTTATTAGAATTTTAAGTTGCTCGTTTGTCTCCAAATAAAAGTGACTTAGAGGTATCTTATAATATTATTGAATTCCTGAGTGGCGCAGTTGGTAGTAACCCGGGTTCGATTCCCACGCAAAACAAACGTTTATTTGATTAAAATAAATTAATTTTTGATTAAAAATTAATATATTAAGCCGGGAAAAAAGCTTTTTCGTATTTTTTATACAAATTCAAGATAATTGTCATTATATTTAATTTAGATTTAATTAAATTTTTTCAACATTTTGCCATTCCGTAGGTAGTGATATAACCTCATTTCTGAAGAAATTTTGGGACAGAAATTAAAAAACTGCAACAAACAGTTTTGACAGTCTTCTCTTGATCTTAACCTAACACTACTTAAAGAAACAGGCGAAAATCTGAGGGTACAAGGTCAAACGATGCATTAACACTTCTCAACCAAACTCTCTCAATATTTACTGAGTGGCTGAAGAAGTGTGTGTGGTTTGGCATTATCATGTTAAAACACCACACCCTTTCCGTTTATCAATTCCGGCCGTTTTTTCTCTACTTCTCTACGGCTTGAGTTTGATTAGCTGTTGACAGTAAAGATCGAAATTGATGATTTTGTCCGGCGTTAAAAGCTCATAATGAATAATGCCCTTACAATCTTACCATACCTATAGCATCAACTTATTGCGATTTAATCCTGATTTCATTTGTGTGTGAAGCTCGCTTGCCTTTTGACCATGATTTTTTGGTACGTACTTGTTGTAGTAATACATTTTTCATCACCAGTAAACAACGGTTCGCTTTCACTGCATTTCAATAGAGAATTGCAAATGAATACACGATTCATTACATTCCTTTCAGGAAGCTCGTATTGAACCCAAACATCGAGCTCTTTTATACATTTTTTTCAAATGGGCAAATTTCTTTTATGGTCCATCCCCAGCTCTTATCTATGTAGTAAGAACTAATATGCTAATCTTGATCTCCAAAATGGCATCGACTTTATCCGTAACAGGTCGACCAGGCAGAGATTCATCTTTGACATCAAAATTATCAGACTGAAATGCTTGAACCAGTTTTATGTTACTCTTACCGACATTCATTAAGTCCATGTACATTAAAACTTTTTGCGGATTGTGTGGCATTTTTACCTTTTTGTAATAAAACTTCAAAATTTATCGAATTTCTACGTTAGACTCATTCATTTTGGTGGAAAGAAAACAATAGAAAATAGCGGGATACTGTTTTTACTTTTGTGTTTCTTTTTGACAATCTCTCTATTTAACGGTATCAATACTAGCCAATACAAATGGTACAACGATAGAGATTTTACTGCCACTTTTTACTTACAAAATACAAAAAACTTTTTCCCGACCTAATATTTTCAAAAAAAGATGTATTGTGATGCTTATTGGATATCCACAGTACAAGTCTAGAAGTTTATTTTGGAATCAGATAGTATGTACCAGACATGTATAAAAAAGATCATTGAATTAAAAACATAGACTGAAAAAAAAATGGGTGTATACAACAAAATGGTCTAAGCCTTTAATCTAGTCCCTTACAGTGTAGAACGTCTAACATAAAACCCCTTTGTTCCTAATTTGACATTGAAAAAAAACATGCAAAGAAAGTAACACAATTTAATTAAAAATTTACCAAGGTAAAAGCATATTGTTGTCGCCAGCAAGCACGAAGTAGTGTTTACCTATATCAACGCAACAATACTGGTGAATTAATCCGTGCATAATTTACTTCGAATTCAATTTTGGACTTCACTGTCAATAACATTAGTGGGAAACTCCGCTCGTAGTTAGAAAATAATCACTAGTTGGTTTAAACGTTGAATTGTTTACAATGTCAGAAGTTGAAGCATAATACCATCAGTGACACAAAATCTGAAAGTAGTTTTTTAATTATTGTAAATATTACTATGTAAAAAAGGTAATTACCCGTGTTCTTCAAATACTTATGTAATCTTGTAAATTTACAATTTTTACAATAGACTTCTGAAGAACGCTATTTAACTGCCTTTGAAGATGATTACAGTTATTTTCCTGGAATAAGTTTCACCAACTTACTAACTTGTTTTGAAAGGGTTAAATTCGAATATTAATTTAACCAAGTTCGGTAGTATTAGTATTTACAGGTAGGTTCAACATATTTTTAATTTCAACTCTTGCAGCGTTGAAACGATTTTCGAGCAGCAATATGAAGTTTCCTTTTATTGTATAAAAATAAGTGGGAAAGTTCGTTGAAAAATCAAAGTTGCAGCCTTACCGATTTGCCCAACATTTTCTTAACTATTCACTTATCTATAAAGAATTATAAGTATCGATCACGATCGATATGCTGGAAGTCAACGCTGTATAGAATTACTTCTGTACGGAACCGTGATATGGGAGCTGGCCTTTGATAACCTTTTATTTTAGTCCTTTGTTCACTTGGTTCCGATCTAATCAGTTCCTACTCACGATTATCGTGCAGGTTTTATTTTTATCGTATGTGACAACCCAGACCAACATTATTTTAAGCTTATTGCATAGCTTCTATCGCGAGCCTTGAGCGTGGAGACCGAATCCAGAAATTCCGTAACGAAAATAACCTAACACCCCCCAGTCCGACCGGCACAGCGGTGATACTTTTAACTTTTGCCATCTATCGATGAATAGCAGAACTTTTAATGACTTTTTGAAAATATCACGCTTGTCTCTTTAGTTCAGCAACTCGCCTCTAGGTGGCATTGGTTGTATCGGCGTTACTGCGCATGCGTAATCCCCCTCTTCGCCCCGCAATCTGGTGACTCATGCCTGCTTAGAGTTTCGGCGTTAGGGCACCTCCTCTTTGTATTTACTTCATGGTACGACTCTACGGAGCTCGCATGAATCGAGACGAGCTGCTCTGAAATCGGACGAATACGTAATCAGCTGTTTGTGAGAAAATATATAGGTGTATAGGTATTTATCATCTATGTACAACAGTGAATATCTGTACTTGTATAATTTGTGTACAAAGTGTTTAAATATGAATAAACAAAGTGCATTTATTAAATTATATATTCAATATATAATATTCAATGATAAATATTCCTGAATAACCTACATGTATTGTAAGATAATAAAAATATTTTGAACAATATTAACTTCTCATTTATTTAATAAAAGAAAAAAAATTGTTTTCTTATCGGTCACCACGCTCAAAAAGTGTAACTTGAATTAATATCAAAGAAAAAAAAACAAAGAAAAAAAATACTGCATAAATAAAATAAATAAATAATTATAATTGCATAAGTTGATAAAAAATATGATGCAATAGCTTTACCGCGGCAGTCCCCGAGTGCCACACGTGTTTTTTTTTTCTCTGTTTCGACTCACGAAGGCAATATAGTGTTTGACCTGCTTTTTCTCTTCTGATCGGTTAATTTACGGGACAACTGTTTTTATAGTTTTTATTTTACCGATTTAACGAAATACACCCATGTCCAAAATACTATCATGAAATTGGTCATCTCATAGGGAAGCCATTTCTATAGTCTTCGTTTTAAATATTTGAAGCAGCATAACAGAGTTATTGTCTAAACATTCTATCAATCGATATTATTTATTTTTCAAAAAAGTTTTTATTAATATATAATTTATAAAGTTC
>BGZK01004104.1:0-16294 GCA_005406025.1 Eumeta japonica | reverse complement strand
AGTTAAAGAAAACTATTTCCTTAACATGAAAATATAAATCTAACGAATGTTAATTCGTTAGAAACTTTATTACTTAATTTTACAACACTGCTTTCTTAATCGTTAGAACATTTTAACTACGTCAGTGGGAGTGTAACACTAGATTAGACTGGCGTTCAATTTCATAGTCGGGTAATTTATACATAATTTCTTATCAGTACTCTTTGTCTTACAAACTAGAATTAGGATAAACCGAAACGAGATAACTCTTTGTTACGCGTTTGGTTTTTATATTTTGGTAATTTAATTGCTTACTGTCTGTGAAAATATGATCATGGTAAATGTTTACTGTCTGGGAAATATGTATTGATAATTATTTATGGTATGCTTATTGTCTATGCAAATATGATCATGGTAAATGTTTACTGTCTGGGAAATATGTATTGATAATTATTTATGGTATGCTTATTGTCTATGCAAATATGATCATGGTAAATGTTTACTGTCTGGGAAATATGTATTGATAATTATTTATGGGATGCTTATTGTCTATGCAAATATGATCATGGTAAATGTTTACTGTCTGGGAAATATGTATTGATAATTATTTATGGTATGCTTATTGTCTATGCAAATATGATCATGGTAAATGTTTATCTTATGAACTAAATACATGTTGTTATGTTATACCTTAACTCTCCCTTCCTTAAATAAATTGTCCCAATTTTAAGCGGGTAATGGCAGGTTTCTTTCTAATCTTTGTCTATGTAATTCTTTTTATAGTGTTTTGGAAATTTTCTCGAACTTTTGATTGTTTATAAATGGTTATGTACTTAAATAATTTGAAGCTAAAATATATTAGGATCATTACTGAAGAAACAGCTGTTAAGATAATAAAAAGTGTTTTTATCGGGTGTTGTTCTAATGGGATTACGAATCTTTTAAAGAATCTAGTTTGTTGAAGGCATTCTCTGTTACGGATGTTAATACTCTGAGTATTTCTAAATCTCCTTCGTGTTTGTTATGTATGGCTGTAACTTTTATGAAAATTTCTGTATTAGTATTGTCAATGTTTACTTCATCGGTAAATGTAATTAAATTTGTTCCTGAGACAGTTCTGTTAACAATATGAACGGAACTAAGTATAAAACCTTCATCTATGATTTCTAACTGTTTATTATATTCCTGTATGATATCACACACTTAGCATTCTTATTTAGTACTGACAACGTACAGTCGTTCAGTATTTTGTTGTAAGAAAGGACTTACACTTTGTAATTCGTTTATATTTATTGTTACATAGAGCAATGTTGTTGTCTAGAATTAATTTACCGTGTTTTGAACTTAACGGGGTAATTTTTAATTTGCAGTAGTTGTTAAGTACAGGTATTTGTAAATATTAACGATTAGATCATTAGTTCGATAATGAGTACGTCTGCGTATTCTAAGACGTTAATAATTGGTACGGAAGATAGTTCATGTCTTATTACCTCTTTTAAATCGTCCATGTTTAGAGCTTCGGCCAAATATTCGTTATGTTTATAGGGCGTTAATGGTTCTTACTATTAGGAGTAACTGGTCAAGGACTTCTTTAATAAATAAATGATTTTTAGATGAGTTAAAATTAAGGAATCCAATGATCCGTTCAAGACGAATTAATAACTTTCTGTTTTTCATTGTTGTTAATAAGTGTGTTTATGGCTGATTCAATTTGAATAGTTTCATCGCGGTCTGGTGTACCAGTGATGAATTTGAGATATGATCCCAAGAAGTTAATAGATCTTTTGGCGCGATGTTCATCCAGTTGATCTGCTAAGATTTCAATCTTTTGATCCAAATGAGTTCCTCTGTGGTTGGTAGGAAATTATGGCTAACTATTTGCTTTATATGGCTGAAAAATTTTTGTGAAATTAGATACGTGGAATACATATGAATAATTGTCAAATAGAAACAAGGTCTGTTTGGGTCAGAATATACTGTCCATCAAGGTTTTTATATTTATTTCTGCTTTATCACAGTAAATACATGCCAGTAATGGCTAACATTTGTTGAAGTTTTGCCCGACTTGCTTTACCACCACCGACCACGTCTCAACTGGCTTGGTCCTGGCAACGATGGAAACGCCACCGCTGAAGTCGTCTCTCAGCTTCGTAACTGCTTGACCTCCTGATTGTTACTGACCCGCCCAGCAACAACTTGTAGCCGAGCGCACTCCAACCTGCCCTTCAAGCGTTCCACTCACCCATCAACCAATGCCCCATTCTCCACCACCTTCTTGGTCATCATTGTGCATCGCCATATCCGTACCCTTCACCATTACCAGCCTCGTACACTCCTGCTTCTTCTTCATTGTCTCCAACGCCGTCTCTACCACCCACCCTCCTGGTTCTTGGCCTCACACGCTTTCACGCACACAGGTTCCCCTCTTTTCTAAACACTGCAGCCAGCCTCCTCCGTCATACCTAACAACTTCCACCTCATCGTCCACTAGCATAGTACCACCACAGTACATGGAAGCGCCCTTGGAAACACTCTCAGCACCCAGAGCAACAACACCTCTTCCTCCTCGAGCGTGGCGACACCATCTTCAGCTTCTTTATTGGAGTTTCCAAAGCACTCTGGACTCCGTGTGCTTATTTTTATGGTCCCTCGGATCGTCAGTAGTGATCCGATGCATCGCCTTTAGCCACCCGGCTTCTCCCACGGCCTATGAGGCCATTCAGTGCACCATTTATTCTTCAATCCAGAAGCGCCACCTACCTTTAATTCTGCCACTGAAACCCAATCGCAGCCGAATGCAACCGCCAAAAATTTAAAATCAGCTATCCTGTATTGCAAAACCAGTCACGATAGCTACATATCTCAGTCACAAACCTGTTCACAATTCACAATAATAATATCTTTTACAATATAATTCTCCCAACCACACTTTTGGCTGGAGCTTCTTCTTTTTCTAAGGTGTTCACTCTTTGCGGGCAAATCTTTTTATCAATTAAATTTTCATTCTTTTCTCTCTTTCTTTTAATTTCTTATGGAATCTCAAATTTTCTTCTCCTAATTTACACTTATTTCTCTTATGGAAATATCACTTTTATTATTTTATGTCCAACTTATTAGTGATAAATGATATTTATCCAATTTCAAATTTCTTGTCTCAATTTACACTTTAATCTTTTATAGGAAATTCAAAATTCTTTCTTTTTTCTATTTAATATATTCTGTATACCAGACTTTTTATATACAGATTAACTGCTGTCTCTATGAGTCACCCTACTATTTAATAAATTTTCAAATTTTGTCTTTCTCACACTTATTATGGAGTCACTGGTTCCTGATTTTTCTTTCCTTCTACTCCAATTTTTTCAAAATTGTTTCAATTGAATTTTTTGTAACTTTCGTTATTTTGTTACGACCGAAATAAAAAATTATTTTTCCGTTACACAAAACACGTCCGTACACATCAACCGACGACCAGATGATAGATTGTGTGAGTACCGAAAATTGTTGTGCTTAGCAAAGACATCTACCAACAAACATAATTTAGTTAGTTATATGTCGTTAGATTTTCTCAAATCAAGCTGAATATTTATTCGATGTTCTTTTTCAATTCATTAAGATTGCAGACATAGCGAGTTAAAGAAAACTATTTCCCTAACATGAAAATATAAATCTAACGAATGTTAATTCGTTAGAAACTTTATACTTAATTTTACAACACTGCTTTCTTAATCGTTAGAACATTTTAACCACAAAAGGAGTGTAACACTAGATTAGACCGTTCCATAGTCGGTAATTTATACATAATTTCTTATCAGTACTCTTTGTCTTGAAAACTAGAATTAGATAAACCAGAAACGAGATAACTTTGTTACGTTTGGTTTTTATATTTGCAATTTAATTGCTTACTGTCTGTGAAAATATGATCATGGTAAATTTTAATTGTCTGGAAATATGTATTGATAATTATTTATGGTATGCTTATTGTCTATGCAAATATGATTGGTAAATGTTTACTGTCTGGGAAATATGTATTGATAATTATTTATGGTATGCTTATTGTCTTGCTAAATATGATCATGGTAAATGTTTACTGTCTAAATATGTATTGATAATTATTTGTATGGCTTATTGTCTATGCAAATATGATCATGGTAAATGTTTACTGTCTGGGAAATATGTATTGATAATTATTTATGGTATGCTTTGTCTATGCAAATATGATCATGGTAAATGTTTATCTTATGAACTAAATACATGTTGTTATGTTATACTCTCCCCTTCCTTAAATAAATTGTCCCAATTTTAAGCGGGTAATGGCAGGTTTTTTCTAATCTTTGTCTATGTAATTCTTTTTCATAGTGTTTTGGAAATTTTCTCGAACTTTTGATTGTTTATAAATGGTTATGTACTTAAATAATTTGAAGCTAAAATATATTGATCATTACTGAAGAAACAGCTGTTAAGATAATAAAAGTGTTTTATCGGGTGTTGTTCTAATGGGATTACGAATCTTTTAAAGAATCTAGTTTGTTGAAGGCATTCTCTGTTACGGATGTTAATACTCTGAGTATTTCTAAATCTCCTTCGTGTTTGTTATGTATGGCTTCTGTAATTTTATGTAAATTTCTGTAATTAGTATTGTCAATGTTTACTTCATCGGTAAATGTAATTAAATTTGTTCCTGAGACAGTTCTGTTGTTAACAATATGAATTCCGGAACTAAGTATAAAACCTTCATCTATGATTTCTAACTGTTTATTATATTCCTGTATGATATCACACTTAGCATTTCTCTTATTTAGTACTGACAACGTACAGTCGTATTGTTGTTGTTTGTTTTTGCTAAGAAAGGACTTACACTTTGTAATTCGTTTATATTTATTGTTACATAGAGCAATGTTGTTGTCTAGAATTAATTTACCGTGTTTTGAACTTAACGGGGTAATTTTGTATAATTTGCAGTAGTTGTTAAGTACAGGGTATTTGTAAATATTAACGATTAGATCATTAGTTCGAGCAATGAGTACGTCTGCGTATTCTAAGACGTTAATAATTGGTACGGAAGATAGTTCATGTCTTATTACCTCTTTTAAATCGTCCATGTTTAGAGCTTCGGCCAAATATTCGTTATGTTTAGCGGCGTTAATGGTTCTTACTATTAGGAGTAACTGGTCAAGGACTTCTTTAATAAATAAATGATTTTTAGATGAGTTGTACTTAAGGAATCCATGATCCGTTCAAGACGTGAATTAATAACTTTCTGTTTTCATTGTTGTTAATAAGTGTGTTTATGGCTGATTCAATTTGAATAGTTTCATCGCGGCGGTGTACCAGTGATGAATTTGAGATATGATCCCAAGAAGTTAATAGATCTTTTGGCGCGATGTTCATCCAGTTGATCTGCTAAGATTTCAATCTTTTGATCCAAATGAGTTCCTCTGTGGTTGGTAGGAAATTATGGCTAACTATTTGCTTATATGGCTGAAAAATTTTGTGAGATTAGATACGTGGAATACATATGAATAATTGTCAAATAGAAACGTGTCGTCTGTTTGGGTCAGAATATACTTCTGTCCATCAAGGTTTTTTATATTTATTTCTGCTCTTATCGACAGTAAATACATTGCCAGTACGGCTAACATTTGGAAGGTTAGTTTCATTGTTAATAACAATGTTTTTTATTGAATCCTTGTGTACAATGGCTCCACGTTGAGTTTCTATTTTGTCCCCAAGATCTTGTTTCACTGTGGCCTTTCTATAGTGTACGTCGCTCTTCTTTTTGTTCCTTTCCTGAGTATTAATATTTGTTCGCCAGGATGGTATATTTTATTTTCTGCACCTTTGTTTAATCTTTTCAATACGTTTTCGGATGCTTTTTAGCTTATTTATTATCTCTTTATCGTATCCTTGCGTATTAAAATAAATGTCTCTTGGTCGGTGACCTGTAACTGAGTGAATGCTGTTGTTTAACTCTTTAACAGCCTTAAAGATTTCTTCGTGCACTGAACTGTTGTTATGTATTTTAGTACTCGTGTCAATTCTGTTATTGTATTATTCACGCGTTCGACTTGCCCGTTTGACGTAGAGTGATATATTGGTGTTTCGATTTTTCTTATGTTGTGTTTTGCATAGTTGATCGATGGTCGTTGCTGTGAAACATGCTTCGTTATCAGTTACGAGTCTTTTACATTCGGGAAGTGTGCTGTGATTATTTCTTCTAACCTCTGCTGCTGCTTCGGGTTTGTTATCTAATTCTTGAGTACTATGTATTTTGAGAATTTATCAGTGACTACTAAATATTTTTGTTATCGTTAAAATAAATATCTGCATGAATGTACTCTCTTGGTTCGGTCGGAATATCGGATTCATTCAGTGGTTGCTTGTTTGGATGACGATCGTATTTTCCGTACAGACAAGCTGTGCATGTATTATAGAAGTTTTTGCGTGTTTTTATTTCAGGCCAATAATACTGTGTTAGAATTTCTTGCATATTGTTTTGTAGCCTCTATGAGCTCGTTCATGTATACTTTTATTATCTCCTGTTGTTTTGCTATTTCGGTAACATCAGTTAATTTTATTTGTGGAAATGTGATTTTGTATGCTGAGAACGTATCCTTTATAATTTCTTTAAGTAGAAACAATATCGTCGGCTCTGCGTAAATGGCTGTGACTACACTAGGATTGAGTAGTTTTTAAACTTTCTCTTGCGTTATCTTTAGTAGTAAAATTAATTATGTGTCGTGTTTTGTTGGGAAACAAATTCCTAGTTTCTATATTATCCGTCGTACCTTTAATTACTTCAACTTGTTGTGTATGTGTTCAAAGGACGAGCAGTTATTTTAATATCGTCTGTTGGTGATTCATCACTTGAGTGTACAGTGCTCAATGTTGATGTATTAGTGCTGAATCTCGACAAGGCGTCGGCAACAATATTAGTTTTCCCTGGTTTATATATTATCTTTGCTCCGTAATCCTCGATTATCATTTTCCAACGTTTTAGTTTTGGATTGGGGTTCCTTTCAGCGATAGAGTATATTAGCGATTGGTGATCTGTTACTATTGTTAGATCGTTAACACCATAAATATAATTTCTTAATTTGTGTAGAGCCCATATGATGGCTAATAATTCTCTTTCGTTTGTACTATAATTTTGCTCGGTCTTGGAAGATTTCGTGAAATGAAGTGTATAGGTTTGCCTCCTTGTTGTAACACTGCACCAATTGCATAATTAGAGGCGTCGGTACAGATCTCAAAAGGTTTTGTTTGATCCGGCTGATATAAAGTGGTTTGAGTAGCTAATGCATTTTTAATTTATTAAAAGCTTCAAGTGCTAATTGGTCTAACGTGATTTTTGTTTTTACTTTGATTTTTATTCACTTTGCTATTGTTGCCCTGTAAGTAGTTAGTCAAGGGTTTAGCGATTTTGCATATCCTTCTATAAATTTTCTATAATAACTAGCTATTCCAAGGAAACCACGTAGTACTTTAAATTAGTGGGTACTGGATAATCTTTAATAACAGACACTTTTCTGGGTTTGGATGTATTTTATTATGTGATATGATATGGCCTAAATATTCTACTTCAGGCATGAAGAATTTTGATTTTCGCTTGATACTTTTAGAGTGTTTTCTTTCAAAGTTTTGAATATGACGTCAATATGCTTCATATGCTCTTCTGGTGTGGAAGAAAAGATGAGCACGTCATCGATGTACACGTAGGCAAACTTTCCAATATAGGGTCTCAGGATGTAGTCTACGCAGCGTTGAAATATAGCTGGCGCATTCTTAAGACCGAACGGCATACGATTGAATTCGTATTTACCACCATTAAAACTAAATGCGGTTTTCACGATCTTCTTCCTTGAGTAATATCTGGTGGAAACCAGATTCAAGATCTAAAGTCGTAAAATATTTCGACTTACCTAAATTTTGTATGATGGTGCCGGCATCTGGCATTTGGTATCGATCGGGTATGGTTTGATCATTTAGTTTTTATAATCAAAACTATCCTTCTTTTGGATTGCCGTCCTCATCGAACCCTTTCTTTGCTACGGTAATGAGTGGAGTATTATATGGACTGTAGCTTGGTCTTATAATATCTATTTCTAACATTTTCTGTATCGTTTTATTTATGAATTCTCGGTCATTTAGGTTGCTAGAATATTGTTTTGTGTATATCGGTTCATCAGTTTTCAACCTAATTGTGGCTTCTAAGGCATTAAAATGTAATTGGTTAACTAATGCAACATCCCTATGGAATATATATAATTTATTATTAACTACGTCAGGTACTGCTCTTAATTTAACTAATCCCTTTATACCAAGCAAAATATCGTAGTCTGATAAGGTGGTTTCAAAAATCAATTTCTACTCCACAGAGTTTAAATGTTTGAATAGTATTTACTTCAACTGTACCCGTTAATGTGGACATCTTTTCAGGAGGTAGGAGGTTCTTTTCCTAATATTAAGCCTTTTTTACATAATTGTGTGTAGCTCCTGTGTCTATGAGAATTTTTATGCCGGACTGTCTATTGATTCTCTAAGTGTTAGTATAGGCAGCCCGTTTATAAGTTTAAATCTTTTACTATAATGTTATTAGTAACTAAATCTAAATCGGATGGATCTACCTGTGGTGACATACTGGTTATTTCGGATTCGGTTCTTCTTGGATCTGCGGTTAATGTTGAATTGTTATTCCTTTGTATCTTGTTGGAATGGTAGAAGGTTCCACTTGTTTCTCTTGAACGTTTCCATGGCGGTGATGAATAATGTTGTTGTGGTCTCATAGGTGTTTGTTGACGAAAAGCTGTATGTCCAGATGATGTGTCCATGGGTTCAGGTTGTTGATTCTGTTCTCGCCGCGGTGGGTGCCAGTTGTTGTATTGATGATGCTGTTGGTAATTATATGATGGTCTTCTTGCGTTTTGCTGTTGATGATTATGATGAGGGTATCGTTTCACCCGTTGTTGTGGTTGTGTCTGGGAGTCAGTTCTGGTGTATGATAATTCTAATTTTCCATAATTATCATCATGCTCAATCATTTGAGCCACTGTATCATGCTCAAGATCTCTTATCGGGTTCCCGTAGAGAGTGGAACGGATGAAACTGTTGCTGATTCCATTTTTGAATGTTCTGACAGCTTCCTCCATCGCCAAGGAAGTCAAACTTTTAATGGTGGCAGGTGTATCATTAGACATTGAGATCTTTGCAGTAATTGTTGTTAATGCCTTGCTGATTTCGTCATGGTATTCAGACAAACTCATTCGTCCTTGTTTAATTTTTCTCATTTCTTCTTGAAGCATGTATAGCGGTCTCTGATCACTGTATGTGTAATCAAGACGGTTAATAATTGCTTGAAAATTGAAGGGGGTGTCATGGTTTTCTAATATGTCTGCAGCTGGTCCAGTGACTTTTGTTTTTATGATCATCAACGCTTCTGCATATTTGTTTGTTTGAATGACATTTTCAATACTGTTCATTGCTCGTGTTACATCTTTACGCCATATGCGGTATTTGTTTTGTGTTCCATCGAATGTCGGAAGCGATTTAAAAACGTCTAAATTTACCTCGTTTGCAGTTCCGTATGATAGGATTGTGGGCGTCAGTGGTGTGGCAGTAGGTTGCGCTATTGCAGAATTTACTGGGAATTCCTCAATTCGTTTTGCAATGTTTGGACCGTTAGTGTTAAGTTAAGTTGCTGCAGTAATAGATTGACATCAATTTCCTGGGCCATTTCGTCGATTTCTGGTAATGTTCTTCGTGAATCAAATAATTTATTTTTATATTTTTAAATTGGTTCTGTATTTTTCATTGGTCACAACACCATTAGTTAAAAATTTTTTTTATCACTAGTCAAGTTCTATAATATACTTGATTTAGTGTGTCCTGGATTTTTCTTTCCTTTATGGGAAAAATGTTATGTTGTCTCCTTGCTGCGACAAGGAGGTTGGTCCTCAGTTGGAGTAACAAAGTATATGTTACTCCTGGCAGGATCGCCAGTTAAAGAAAACTATTTCCTTATATGAAAAATATAAATCTAACGAATGTTAATTCGTTAGAAACTTTATTACTTAATTTTACAACACTGCTTTCTTAATCGTTAGAACATTTTAACTACGTCAGTGGAGTGTAACACTAGATTAGACTGGCGTTCAATTTCATAGTCCGAAACGAGATAATTTTTACGCGTTTGGTTTTTACATTTTGGTAATTTAATTGCTTACTGTGAAAATATGATCATGGTAAATGTTACTGTCTGGGAAATATGTATTGATAATTATTTATGGTATGTATTGTCTATGCAAATATGATCATGGTAAATGTTTACTGTCTGGGAAATATGTATTGATAATTATTTATGGTATGCTTATTGTCTATGCAAATATGATCATGGTAAATGTTTACTGTCTGGGAAATATGTATTGATAATTATTTATGGTATGCTTATTGTCTATGCAAATATGATCATGGTAAATGTTTATCTTATGAACTAAATACATGTTGTTATGTTATACCTTAACTGCTACCAAGGAATGTGAGCTTGTTCTATATGTCAAAAGATATGACCTAAGACTTCCCATTAAGGCCATAGTATTGTCTAGAGTAACCAAGCGACTCCCTTCGACTACGTTTGAAATTCCTAACTGTAAGGAACTCGCAGAATTGGATCTGGCAGACCCACTTTTAATAAGTCGTCAAATATAGACTTAATTCTAGGCAATGACTATGAGCAATTGCTCAACATGGAAGGCATACGGAAGAACATATGTGGCCGGGCCTCAGCCTATAACACGATTTTTGGATGGGTTCTTAGTGGTCCAATTACGGTACAAATAGTGCAAGTATTCAACTCCTCCATACAAGTTTCAGAAACCCAAGAGCTTAATAACTTACTCAGGAGGTTTTGGGAACAGGAGGAATTGCCTGCCTTTCGTACAAATTCTCCTGATGAGGAGTTTGCGGGAAAATTTTTGCTGGTTCTTCAAGGTTCATTGCATTCAAATTCCACGAAACTGGAAACTAGATCCATGAATACTTAATGAATTTGGAATCATCTTCACAAGAAATCTCATCTAATGGCAAATATTTTTCCTATTTCCTACCCCATCATGCTGTAGTGCGCCCAGAGCATAAGACTACCAAAGTGCGAATTGTTTTTAATGCGTCAAGGAAAACTAAGTCTCAGTTTTCACTTAATGATGCGCTTTGCACAGGTCCCACGTTACAGAACGATTTAATCACGGTAATTCTTAATTGGAGGAAATATAAGTTTGTTTTCAGTGGCGATATACAAAAGATGTATCGCCAGATATTGGTCCACCCATCGGACAGACAATTCCAGCGAATTTTATTCCAACCTGGGCCAGATAGCCCTGTAACTGATTATCAGTTGAAAACGGTAACTTTCGGGGTAAACTCTGTTCCCTATCTCGCCATTAGAACTTTGTTGCAACTAGCCACTGATACTGAATCTCTATTCCAAAGGCAGCATCAATTTTGAGAACGGAGACGTATGTTGATGACATTTTATCCGGGGCTACACTTTAGAAGAGACTCAAGGAGCTCAGACTCAGCTTATTCAAGTACTGGGATCTGCGGGGTTCCCCCTTAAAAAGATCACAGCAAATAATCCAAATAATCTTCCAAAGAAGACCTTTACGACGCTGCGTTTCTCATGTTCCATGAAACAAGCTCAACAAAAACTTTAGGAATCAAATGGAATGCGTTAAATGATTCATTCAGTTATAGCTTCAAACCCATTGAGCAAACGTCCAGAATAACTAAACGCCAGATTTTATCCACTGTTGCAAAGCTTTTCGACCCGGCAGGATGGCTTGCGCCAATTATAATAAGAGCAAAGATTTTGATGCAACAGTTATGGCTTGAAGGGCTACAATGGGACGAGGAAGTCTCGCAAGATTCGCGCGAAAGCTGGAACAATCTAGTTCGAGATCTCTCCGAAATAGAAACCATCACAATACCCCGCTGGTTGCAGTACACTCCGGAAGATTGCGTTGAAATACATGGGTTTTCTGATGCCTCCAAGTCAGCTTATTGTGCTGCCGTGTACATTCGATGCCGAACTGCCTCTCATACCACGTTCTCAAATCTCTTAGTGGCAAAAAGTAAAGTAGCTCCCATTCAAACTGTGTGTTTACCCCGATTAGAGCTAAATGGTGCGGCATTACTGGCTAGTCTGGTAAATCACGTCAATGCCAACCTGGGGTTCAATGCTAGCAATATATATCTTTGGACGGATTCCTCTATTGTCCTTGGTTGGCTCTCTAAGCCTCCCTCATCTTGGGAAACTTACATAGCCAACAGAACTGCGCAAATCCATCGTCTTGTACCAAATGCATCATGGAGACACATCCCCAGTCATGATAACCCTGCAGATTTGGGTACACGAGGATCCAGGCCTCAGGATCTATCTCAAAATTTGCTATGGTGGCATGGACCAAAATGGCTTCACAAACCATCCTCAGAATGGCCAGACAGAAACCCTCTAAAATCCGCTAAGGAACCACATGAAACTTTGTCGTTTCACACAGAAGTCGAAGCCCCGATCCTCTTACACAGTTCTCCTCATATGGCAGGGCATTACGAGTCATGTGTTATGTGTTTCGCTTCTATCGCATTTGTCTTAGTTTAATTAGGCCAAATGTTGACATACAATCGGGCAGTTTGAAGCAGTCTGAAATGAATTTCATTAAAACACGTCTAATAGTTCTGGCTCAAAAGGCTTCCTACTACGACGAATACGACTGTATAATGAATTCTCGGCCCTTACCTACTAAAAGCCCACTGAGAAGCTTAAACCCATTCATCGACTCGGGCGGCTGTATGAGAGTCAATGGGCGGTTATCTCGATCATCTTTGCCATATGGTGAACGTTGTCCTATAATTTTGCCGGGTAACTCTCGGTTTTCGGTTCTATATTTAACACACCTTCACACTTTTCTGGCACACGCAGAGTGTAGTCAAATGTGCAGGATGGCGCAGACCGAGTTTTATATTAGTAGACTCAAGCCCAGAATAAGGAACATAATACGACATTGCAGACCTTGTATTATATATAAACAACAATCATGCTCTCAGCTAATGGCCCCCTTCCTCCGGAAAGATGCAACTTATCTCCGCGTTTCCAGACCACTGGCATGGACTTTGCAGGACCCTTCGAGCTGAAGACTTCACCGCTACGTAAATCGAGCACAATTAAGGCATATGTCTGCGTATTTGTTTGTTTTAGTGTGAAAGCAGTTCACTTGGAGTTATGTTCTGATCTAACTTCCGCGGCATTCCAAGCCGCATTCGCACGATTTGTCTCGAGGCGGGGTCTTCCTAAGAAAGTGATGTCGGATAACGGTAAGAACTTCTTAGGAGCCAGTAGGGCTTTTGAACTTGAGTTTAAAGAATTTGTCAACAATGTGGCACAGGACATTTCAGAAATACCTAACCTACGGGTTTGAATGGAAGTTCATCCCACCACACGCGCCGCATATGGGGGGCTTATGGGAGGCTGTCGTCAGAAGCTTTAAATTTCATTTAAAACGAGTAGCCGGATCCCATAAGTTTACTTTTGAGGAATTAAGCACAGTTTTGACAAGAATCGAAGGGGTGCTTAATTCCCGCCCAATCTCTGCCGTATCTAAGCCAGACGACCTCACCGCTCTAACTCCGGGGCATTTTCTCAGAGGCGCTCCCATAATGGCTCTGCCGGAAATTGGCTTGGAGAATATTTCACTCGTTAATCGCTGGGAAAAACTAAAAGCACTCCACCATCAATTTGCTATGAGATGGAAGCAGGACTATCTTAAGTCACTGCATAAGCGCTACAAATGGCAAACTCCCTCACCAAATCTCCAAGAAGGAAATCTCGTGGTAATCATGGATGACGCACTACCCCCACATGAGTGGCGATTAGGCCGCGTTGTAAACACGTATCCTAGTCCAGATGGGCATGTACGCATAGCTGAGGTAAAAACAGCTATGGGGATAGTAACTCGCCCAGTAGTAAAACTATGCTACTTACCACTACTCAATTCCGAGAACTCACAAATTATACTCTTATATTTATGTATATACACTTACTACGGCTTGTAATATAAACTTTATTTCATAATTCTATTAACTGAATACGACATGCCTGCTACTGAACTTAAATTAATGTGTTTTGTTTCTTAGGAATAATAACCGTCGTCTAACCACTATCCGAAGTCAACGAAAAAAACCGGCTTCCCGCAAAGATCCAAAAATCTACCGATGCATGGTTTGCAAGCGATATCATCCGTTACGGTTCTGTCCACGTTTTCTAGAAATGAATGTTAAAGCCAGGGAAAAAATTGTGAAGCAATATGACTACTGTGTCAACTGTCTGGCACGAAGCCACGATTTGAGAGGGTGCACGTCAATGGATATGTGTAAGCGATGCGATCAGTATCATCACACTTTACTTCATCCAAAACCATCATCATTCACGAAAATCGAGGAGCGTCACTAAGAAGCCGAAATCACAATTTCCGCAAGAAGCTACGGAGCGGAAGCCAAAGCCTACAGGGTCTTCCACACCGGCAGAAGCATCCTCCTCAACCACTAAAGTTATCGTTGAAGCCATACGGTCCTTGGCAACCATTTTGTGTACTGAAGCAAATAATAAACATCTTGCATAACTGCAAGGCCGGCGCCATGTTCAAACTACCTTTGAACAAACAATATTTTTGATTTATTGAAAATCGCCAACTCAAATCAGCGAGCAATTTGGCATTACTGTCGCAATTGTGGGAAGCGAATTTGTGTCGCTGCACATTTAAGTAGTTTGTATCTTTATTTTGTTGTTATTATTTTTTTTTGCAAGGCTTAAAGTTAAATACATATAATTTTTATTTTACTATCATCCAGTTGCCCAACGGTCAGATCAGAATTTATATTATTGAATTTGGTTATTGAATTATAATAAAACAATTTTTGGAAACTGACTAAACACAAATCTTTTCTAATAACATCTAAATACAAAATACATGCTATATGTATTCAATTACTGGTTTAAACTCAAAATACACTGGGTACTCTTGCTCAAAATCCAAGAGATTTAGAGATCGCATATGCAATCGCCAGTACTATCTACCACGACGATAGAAGTTTACAGTTTGATACACCAACACAAGCACATCGACTACACCCAGCGACTATGATCGCTTCCAACAGAAACCACGCTATCAACAATCTGAGCAGCGGAAGTACAGACTCAATATACAATACAACCAAAATCAACAGCCATCATATGCAAAACAACCCCAAGTACAATCAATGGAAGTAGATAGATGACTGAATGTTCATCAACCATAAAGGAATAATGAAAGGTACAACAATCCCTTCAGGCAACAGCAACCCTTCAAAGAGGATTCAACTTCCAACAACAACTTCAATCCTAATAAGCAATAAAGAATTAACCAAACTCAAGAGGAGGACGAAATCAATTCAACCAGAGCTGAGTACGATGAAGATGAAGACAACCAAGTAGTTTTTAGATTAAAGATGGCCTACCCATCTACAAAAAGACACGATAGAGCAACAGGTAAGACCATCAATATATTAATAGACTCGGTGCAACAAATATTACATAGATATTAACTGTAAAATAGGTTATAGTAAAGATTAGATACCTATAAGAGTAAGAACATTACACGGATATTCATACGTTAAAAGTAAAAGTTGATAAACCTATTAAATTATGAGTTGACATTCTTTGAAATAGATTCACTGACAAGTTTAGACATGATATTGGGAATGCAAGGATTAAAAGATAGGTGCAACTATAGATTTAGTTAATAACAGACTCAATTATAAATGTAAAGAAAAAATGCATAAAATAAATTTTACAGTAAATAATGAGGAATACAGGGAAAGAATAAAGGAGATTATGAATAAAAATGCATACACTAATGAAAAACTACCACACACTACTACGATCAAAGCAACTATTAGAACAAAGTCAGATGAACCTATATGGACAAAACAATATCCATATCCATACTCTGATAATGAATTCATAAATAAAGAAATCCAAGATCTACTGCATAACGAAATTATCCAACCTAGCAAAAGTCCCTACAATAGTCCCATCTGGACTGTAAGCAAAAAAGGTACCAATAACGACGGATGGTTATAGACTTTCAAAATTAAATGCACTAACAATTACAGATAGATATCCTATTCCAGACGTGAATATGACTATTCAAAACTTAAGGAAAGCAAAGATCCTATAACATTAGATTTAGAATTGGCTTCCACCAAATTCAAATAAAAAGGAAGACCA
>BGZK01004103.1:0-16296 GCA_005406025.1 Eumeta japonica | reverse complement strand
AAGCAGACGCATAATTTAATAAAATTTAAATTGGCTGCAGAATGCAGGGCACCAACCATCTGACTTAGTTTCAGGTATATTTATGCAAATTTTGGAAAATTCATGCAGTGAGTATACCTTTAATAGCAAAAATACTTTTCAGTTGTTCCATTTTAGCCCACACTGTACATAGCTGAAGTTAAATCTAAAGTCTTTCTCAAACTGCAATTTATATTAAATGCATGACTCTAAGAGACATTAATGTTAATTTAGATTTGGCTACCCAACCTAGTAGCTAAATGTGGACGGTTGGTGGTTGACTAAATTATAAAACACTGCAAGTGTGTGTAATTGACGGACGACTGACTTGAAGCTGTCTGCAAAATGCAACAATTATATTAATAAGTCAAAACAACAACTACAATAATGATAATAAACTGCACAAAACGTCATAAAAGCACGCGTTATGAATTTACACTACGAAATATTAAAATTATGGAGCGAATTTTTCTGTTATATGAACAGTTGCAACAAAAGTAAAACATTTAAAATTAGAGGACAAAATATTAAAATAGGGAATCCAATAATATATAAACTGCCAAAACAGTGTTCGTTTGGAAGATGGGCACTTTCTTTGGAATAATTCAAGATATTTTAAACAATTGACAACGGAATATGATTTTGTAATATTAATATTTAGCCACTTTCCACCATAGCTTAGTTTGGTTAACTTAGTATATGTTTCAGTTAGCTTGCATAGCGATATTGAAAACAAATTGGCAACGCGAATTTCATATTATTTACTTAGTTTCTAAAATTTTACAATAAATTAAATACACTTTCAAAGAGCCATACATATACATTGCCAATAAACATGGTAACAAGCAAAATTATAGTTCGATTATAATTAAATACTTTTTATTCTTGATTGGCAATGCATTGTTCGAGTAATATCTTACCAATAAAAATATTACGAAAGAAAATGTTTTGGTTGACTGCAGTACAAAGCAAAAATGTCTACACGAATTTAAATTTAATTGCTTTAAAGCTATTCGCATTGCCAACTTATTTTACAAAACAAACAAAAGCACTAGTAAGATAAAGTACTAGAGTAATTTTGTATGTCTTTAAATAATTGCATAGATTTCATATATTTCAAAGATAAATACAGACGTTTAGTTGGCAATGCAATTTTATAGTGCAGTAATATTTTTTCTAGGAATAAAAAATACTTGTGTATTTTTTTTACGCAAGTACGTATTTTAAGCAAGACCTTTTCAAAATTACAAATTCCGTGTTGCGAATATTGCAGAGTCGCATTGCCAATTTCTAACTATTAAATAAGTCATGAGTAGTAAAAAGTGAAACTATAATGAGTTTGAAAGCATAAACAATATTAAGTTGGCAAATCTTATTTGCAAGGCAGAATAATAGTATTATAATAAAATCATACATTAAATATATAAAACACCACCTCTAGGTATGTAGTAAATAAGACATTTGTAATTAAAATGAGGCTTTAATAAGTTTGAAAGCATAAATAGTATTAAGTCGGCAAATATATTTTGCAAAGCGGCAATAACTTTCATATTGCAAAACATATTACCCGAAAAGAAATTGTGTTTAATAAAGTTGTATTTAAAGTTGTTGTAATTAATTGAAAAGCGCTTAAGTTGGCAAATCCATTTTGCGAATTGGCAATATTTTGAAATAATTCTATTTTCAGGCGTTATGACAAAAAAAAACATACAAATTTACGCCATAAATTTTGCAATTTCAATACATTAGTATTGCCAACTAATTACCCATTCATGATTGGAGGTCTGGTTCTACTTTCAAGTATCTTATGTGGTTAAGCACATCATGCAACAGTTTTATTATTAAGTTGTTGACACCAAAATGGCTCATTTTTCGATTTAGCTGCAAGATTTTATGATCAAAGCAGTGAACTCTTTGCTTAACCGCAAGATTTTCAAAATCGATTTTACTATTTTATAATTTAATAATTTTAATATGTAAGTATTAATAGTGTACGCTTAATTTTGTTTATCACTTTTGATTTCGGATAGGCATTTTTCTACATTTCTGTGAATTTTGCGTTGCATGTTTATTTAACGTTTTTATGCAAATCGTTTTCACTCGAATTTGATGAGATTTTGATTTTATACGCTGATGATTCCTTTAACATTTTAATCATAGAAAATATGTAATTTATTATGGCTTTTATTTAAACATGCTAGGGCATATTTATTACATAATTTTCCAAGTAATTGCAATTACAATGTATGATCAGTGATCACATTAGCGCAAAGTGATAAGGTAACTTTTTTGCAGATTTTTTATTTATTTATTAAAAGCTCCTCTCTTTAATCCGGCTCATATATATAAATCAGCTGCCATTAATATTTCCTGCCATTTGGGAATAAAAGAATCCTTATCACGTTGACGCTTCTAATTACTTTTAAATTATATTAAAGTGTTATTGTGGCCAAGTAGCGTTGTTCTTGGTTAATTCTTAATAAATATAAAGTTTAAATATTATAGCAAAATTCTGTGGCAAATTGTATGTGAAAATATGCATTTGCGGTCTGTTTTTAAAATTTCAATAAGCATAAAGAATAATGAATTAATATTTCCTGCATGTATTTGTACACTCTGGTAAAATAATCTTCTTAATATAGATTACATTTATATATTTTCTTCAATTAGTGATCGCTTATTGTGGTAGCTGCACTTTTATGTTCAAGTGTTTGAAAAGGAAATGTCAATAAATTAGAGTATCAAGTTTATTAAATTGAGCGCTTGTTGATTAAACATTAATTGAATAAAATCTTGATGGGAACATTTTAAACATTCCTTATTTTATATCGGGTGAAAGTAAAATTATGTAGACAGGTGTAGATTTTTGCAATAATAACTTTAAGAAATCTTTATTAAGCTGTCGTTAACAAAGGCGTTGATGGTGTTAAGTTAAAGCCAAGAAGGCTTGATGATTGGATTATTAAGTGGAATACTAATTAATAAAATTTTATTAAGAAATAAAATATTATAACAAGCTTAATGGTATAAC
This sequence comes from Eumeta japonica, assembly GCA_005406025.1. NCBI lineage: Eukaryota > Metazoa > Arthropoda > Insecta > Lepidoptera > Psychidae > Eumeta > Eumeta japonica. The sequence continues at coordinate 13,247 of BGZK01004103.1, read as the reverse complement.
TTATACCATATAACTATATTATAAAGCACATAAAATTACAAATTAAAAACGAAAAAATTTCTCGAGCCAATTATTTTATAAATTTATATTATACGTTGCACTGCAGTTACACGACCAAGTTTTGCTATCAAGATTTTTACAAGTACTGCTTGTCAAAATTCACAAAATTGACAGCTGTGGCGCAGGCTGCACTCAATTTCATATCAATATTGTATCAAGATGGCGTCACGAAGAAAACTAAAAATGTTAATTTCATTAAAATTATTAGAAATAAGAAGTTCGTGGCTTCTGTATAATTGTATGAATCGAAGCACATCATTATATTTATTATTTTTATTCACAAACATTATTTTTGTGTTTTTAAAGTTATGTTTTAACACTTTTTTATTATTTATTTTGAAAAAGACAGCAAAAACTAAAATAGCAAAAAATCAGCTGTTTTCTTGATTGTAACTTGATATACTTCTATGGATTGAAAAATTGTCGACAAGTTCGCTTCAATTTTGGAAATTGTGAGTGTATTAGTAAAAAAATGAGAGTGTGTTAAAAATTGGTAAGCAAAACTTGATCGTGTAACCACCGTGTTATATAAATTAAGTAAAATTTTTTTTGCAAACATATTATAATGTGTTTTAAGTTGGCAATGCGAAATTTTATTTTCTCGATTCGTACTATTGATAACATTTCCAACTTTGTATTAAGTATTAGCTGCATGATGAAATAAAAGTTAAAAGAGTAATTGATAATATATTATGAAAATATATAAAATTCACTTCGCGTTGCCAACTTCTGTCACAACTTGCATTTGTTTACAATATGTTTACAAAATGTACAATCACATATATTGAAAAATAAATTAACAAGGGTAGTATTAGTTCAATAAGCATTTTAACCTTTTGTTTGGCAAGGCGTATTTTACATTTTCAAATAACTTAAATTTTTTCAAAAAAAAAAATAAGTTTAAGAAATGAGAATTTGTAATTTTACAAAACAAATTTTTCGCGTTACCAATTTTCCAGCTGCATATGAATTTATGCCTATATATAGGCATTTACTGTAAATATGTTTGATAAATAAAATTTGTAGTAATATTTTAAAATTTGTTTTGTAAAGCGATTTTAAAAATTTTTAATTTTACAAATTTTCAAAATTCTTTTCAAATACAATTAGCCTTATATTAAGACTCAGTTTTATTACAAATTTTTACATTTTATACAATTTATACAACATGTTGTTGGCAATGCGATTATTTGGAAATATGTGCGTGAAAATAAATTCAAATAATATTAGTTTACATTTTGTGCCTTCTAACAAAATCTAATAAAAATTAAAACAATATTTTTGATTTCGGCGTTGCCAACTTTTTTAAGCAAACTTTTGTTTTGTTTTAAATTTGCTAGATCCTAGAACTTAATTGAAATAAAATGAATGAAAATTCACACAGCTTATAATAATGCTAATGTTAACGCATTTATAAGCCAACATTTTCTGGCCTGAAGTAAGTAGTAGGTATATTTTATTGTTTTTATTCTTTTTTACTACTTTGCAACCACAATTTTTTATATTTTATTATATTTTTGCGGTATTTTGTGGCAGCTACGGTATTCAATTGTGTTTCCGTGTTGCAACAATAACACAACCCACAAGATACCACATAATTAGACACATTGCACAGAATCAAAATCAAAGTAATGTTTGAATTTCTATTACATTATTGTTGCTACAAAACTAGATATTAAGTCTAAGCGAAACCGTTAAGAAAACTGTTGAAGAAAGAGAAGTGCAAAAACAAACAAAAACTGAATTATTTACCATTAGGCTTAGAATTTTTGCTACAAAATAAGACAACTGTTTGTTTGTTCATGCATGGTGAAAGGTAAGAGAGAGAGAGAGAGAGAATAACAGAGATGAAAAGCAAATTGTGTGAGAGATATTTTCACGCTTGTAGCTGTATAAAAGTGTTACAAAAAGAAAATTGCTTTGACAATTTGCATAAATTTAAATTATTCCTGTGAAGTCATAACCAATAAAACCAAAATATTAATTCCCAAGAAAAGCGTAAAACTTAAACTGCTTCTGGTTTTAACATAACAAAAATAATGTTGTTTTTCTGTCGCGTTACCAACACATTCAGCATTTTATTAATTTTATGACATAACAAACGTTATTGAATTAAATTTGATTACTAAGCCAGAAAAACAAACAAATAAATAAATAAATTTGAGCCTTAAACCACAACCCACACAATATATTTTATAGAACGAATGATACCCCTACTGCTTTAGTCTCCTGACAATTTTATTTATGAAGGCGAAACTGAAACAAAGTTAACCAGCAACAAAATGCATATTTGACACTATCTTAAGTGTCGTTTTTGAAATCTTAAAACGACACAAAAGTTTGAATTCCACAAGTTGTGAAGCTTGAGACCAAAACCAACCTAAAGCGCCCCTTTCAAATATAAACCCCATGGGAATATTTTACTCAACATTATAACAAAGATCACTGGAATCTTAAGTTTTATACATATTTTTTTGTCATGGTCTCTTTGTCCAAAGACAATCCTAAAGACAATGTGTGTTAAAACCCATTAAAATGTTTTATTTTGTTTTTGCTATTTTAAATCAGTTTCCTTAATGTTCAAGAAAAGAAAGAGAAAAATTATATTAAAAGATTTAAAAAATTCTTACTAAACAACAAATAAATGCAAGAAAATTATAACAAAGTCTAAATAAAATAAAAGAAACTCATGCACACTAAGACCGACTTGAAAGCAATATACAAAAAATGCAAGTAATAATCATAAAACTTTTTAAACAAAAAAAAAAAAATAAAGAACTTTAGGTTTATTGTCTGCCACAACAGTCAACAAACGGCCAACACAAACATGGTCATACCTTCACAAAGGTAAGACATCACATGCATATGTATGCATGTATGTATGTATGCACGTATGTGTTAACAAAGGTATTGTTTTTATAAATTGTTCATCTGCACACAGCCCACGCATTTCTACGCCGGCGTTCAACGGCCGGCCTGCCAGACATCATGCATAGCTACGTATGTACGTATGTTTACTCTTATAAACCCTTTCTTCAATTTTCTTCTTATCCTCTTAAGATAAAAACAATAAAAAAGCTACACCTACATCTTAAAACATTGGACGAACATCAGCTCATAGAGCCCGCATATTGGCCACGAGTATTGTTATTAAAATTACGACCTACAGGTTTGTTTTATGCTTGTTCTTTTTCAAGTTAAATAAATATACTCTACAATCATGTTTATACATATGCATGTGTGTCTGTCTGTTTGTATGTAGTTTATGCGTCAACACCTCAATTTAATGGCAGAAAATTTATTTGACCTTTGCAACTTATAAAGATCAATTGATTATAGATAAAACAAGAAAAATTAAGTACAAAATAATAATTATAATTAATTAGGCACAAAAGTATATAATAAACATTGATGTTTTGAAAACTTGCATTGCCAACTGGCAAAAATACTAAAACGAAATATTTTTAAAAATTGCTTTGCCAACAAGCAATAACAAAATTGTTAGCAAGCTTTTTCGACATGAATCGAAATCAATAGTATGATTGTACATTGAGACGCCAGCTTCAGTTTTGGTTACAAAATTTTGTTGGCAATGCGACTATTTGAGATAACAACAAAACAAAAAACTTTAATTGCAAAATTGCTTATCGTATTTGTCGCAGGATTCAGACCTAAGCATGCATACATTAATATTTGGGTGTGTTGCCAAACCGCATTGCCAATTATAGATATAATAACTAAAAGATATTGCTTTAAAATCACAATATAAATAAAATGTAGCACAAAAAAACTAAAAAAAACATATGTAATACAAAGTTGTACATTGGTTAGGAAAATGGCGGCTTCAGTGATGGTTATAATATGTGGTTGGCAATGCGAATAAAAATGTTCTTTAATTTCCAAATCGCTTATCGTAAAAACTTTACCACAGGATTCAGATTTAAATACTATTAAGCGAATACATTAAAATTTAAGTACGTTACCAAATCGCATTGCCAATTTTAGAAATAATAACCCAAAAAACTTGTTAAAAAAAACGCTTTATAAATAAAATGTAGTAAACAAATTTAATACTTGCAACAGTTTAAGATAACAAAATTTTAAAAGCTATTAAATGTATACATTAAAATGTGTGTGTGTTGCCAAACCGCATTACCAATCTCAAAAATAATAATCACAAGAAATTGCATTAAAAGACAAGTCAAATGTAGTAAAATCATTTTTACTTAAAAAATACATGTTTTGCATTTGTTGTGAGAAACGATTAAAATGCTAAGACCCCAGACGCTCTAATTATCTGACCTTTGATGTTGATAAATTTTGAAGGAAGCATTTTATTTGGTTTTGCTCTCTCATTCTACAATTTTGTTATGTCATATATTAACAAGCTAATTTGTACCGCATAACCAACTTTTATAAAATTAAGTGAAATTGTAGATTAACTAAAACATGCAAAACTAGAAGTATATTAATTTGAATAACTACTATTTGGTACTTAAAAACAAATTTTTCATTATAACTAGACAAATGTCGGCTGTTTTAGTTTTTTTTTGTTTGCTATATATAAATATGCTTGTTTGCCGGGCTATTATTTGTTTTAATTTGTTGTTATCGCAAGTTGATTTAATATTTGCTTTTTTGCCATTTCATAAAATCACTTGTCAATATTTACTTTTCTTGTTTAACGTTTTTATTGTTCGTTTCAATTATCTATAATTGTATGTTCGATCGGTCATTCAAATTAATCTAATAGACAGTTAAATTAAAATTTATTTAAGCACAATACATAACAATATGATAACTATTGTCTTTAAGATTAAAACTAATCAACAACTTGTTGTTTGGCTGTTTTCAATAAATTTATTTGTCTGTCTTACTGTCAATGTCTTATTAATGAAATCGAATAGTAATTTTATTCAAAATTGTCGGTGGCGTGGCAGTGCTGGTGATGATTTTGTTACCCGCTCATTGGCGTCCTAACATTATGACGCCATTATTCCCAGTGACAAACATGCAGACAGGCATATGTAGGTATGTAGATACATACATATGTATATAAAATAAAATTAATTATTATATGCGTGTAAGTATAGAAAAGGTTTAAAAATTTATTTCAAACAAACTTTGTAATGACTGGTAACTAAGTATACACACTTATAAGCAGCTTATAACGCCTTTAATGGGAGGTGCAAAACCAAACGACGTAGGGTAATTGAACAAATAAAGACATGAAAGGCACATTTTAACTTCTGTACTCTCACTTTTAAAGTGTCATGTTAATATGTAATTAATTACCTTGAAGATAAAGAAAATTAAGTTTAACACCAATTTTAATTATCGCACTGTTCAAAATTTGTGCCACTATTATTTCATAGATAAGTTGCCAACCAGTGGCATTTTTATATTTCCTGAAATCGTACCTACAAAATTGGCAATAAATAGAACTTTTTCTTTATTAAAGCTTTCAACCAATCAAATTAAGTTGAAAATAAAAGGATGTATACAAATCGCGTTACTAATCATATATAATTGGAGCATTAATTAGTAAAGAAAATATTCTGTTAAAATTTAGTTTAAAAAATGGAATTTTATGGTTTTAATAGTAAAGTCTATAAATTTACAAAATAATTTTAGCATTGCCAATCGCAAATTTATTTCTGAGCTTCTCAGAATCAATACTTTAAATATTTTTCTGCATTAAAGATAATAATGATAGCATTTTGAAAGTTTGACCAGTTTAGTAAAATTTCCGTTACCAACAAATGATTAAAGGTAATGGCATACTTCAGTCAATGATAAAATATTTAAACATTCATTTAAAAAATAAGCGAGAAATGTTTAAAGTTATAAATTTGTATTAAAATCTAACAAAAGAAATTTTAAGTGTTGCAATTAGACAGTTTTCTGGTATAAATCAGTTATTTATTATACATATATTTTTCTTTTAGTCTCTTTGCTTTGAATGGATATCAAATTATAATCATAAAAATATTATGGCCACCTTTTATTTAATTATTTATTTTTTGCATTGCCAGCTATAAAAGAACATTTTTTAATATTAATTGTTATTACTGATGAATGCAGTTATTATGAATTAATGTAAAACAATTCATTTTTAAGTTAATCCTGACATTTTTTTTTTTTGAATCATGTGAAATTTTATTAAAACAATTTGGAATTGAGTAAAAATTAAATTTTCCAACAGTTTTAAGCACATTTTCAAATTAATTGTTTATATACAAAATGGCAAATTATTAGCCAGCATAATTTGGTAAATCATTTTTTAATATTACCTTTAAGGAAAATGTGCATAAATATTTTTTTTTTTTTTGAAGTCAGGGCTTTTAAAGGCAGTTAAATCAATTGTTTCATGTTTTCAAATACATTCAACAATACAAATTATTTTCAATTCGGGCAATTATTTTGTTTGGTTTTTTTTTTCATCAAACAATTTGAAGCCGAAAATAAATAAGAACAGGCAACCGGTAATTGTTTATTTGCTTGTCGGTTTAATTAGTTGAAAATATTTTACGAAGGCGTTGCTTTTTGTAATGAAGATAAAAACTTATTTTAAATGTTTTATGAGAAAGAACAACACAATAATCATTAAATAAATAAACATTAACGTTTCTTAATTAGTTTTTATATTTACTTTAAAATGTAAACTTTACTGAGTTATTTTTTAAATAGAAAAAATGTATTTTACACGCAAAAAGTCATGTGAAAAATAATAACTGTATACACATTGCATTTAAAGTAAGAATTCGAATGAAAAAAATTTTAGTTGGCAATGCGAACTATTATTTTTAATACGAGAGTCTACTTATGACATAAACAGCAATCTTGGTTATATTTGTTAATGGAAAAATATATAAAACGAGAATTACTAGCATATTTTAAAAGTTGGCAACGCAATTTTTCTTTAGTTATGCAGAATTTAGATTACACTGCTAGCAACAAATATATATATTTTGTTTGCCATTATAAGCATTCTATAAAATTTCTTGAAAATTTTCACATAATTAATAGGATTGGATTTTTATGTTCAGTTTGGCAACGCATACATGACAATGCATTTAACATAAACATATTTGGTTGGCAATATATGATTTTAAAACACATATTTATTAGGTGCATGCATAGCTAAGAAACAAAGTCTCCATTTTTGGTGCCAAGAGTTCAAAGCCATATGAATACATTTTTATGCAACACAAAATATTGGAATACTCTGCTTATAATATCACAAACTTTGTTATATATATATTTGTATAAAGTCGTGTTGTAGGGTGTTTTTCATTTATCAGAAAATATGGAAAAAATCCCGGCATTTGCTTTGCAATATAAACTCCATTTTGATACTGCGCTCATGCCGTTACCTCATGTTTCATTCGATAGCATTGCAGGCCACTGCATTAACATTAATTTCAATGGTTATTTTAAATATTTTGCATTAATATACAGCAACATTGCCAACTGCTGTTACATACGTATTTTAAAAATACATTTATATATCTATATTCTTTTATCGGTTGGTGGGTTATTGTTGGCAACGCCAAATAGTACAACATTTCTAATTTGGAGAACAAAATTGGAAAATGACTACAACTTTTTTCGTCACAATTGTTGAATTTAATGATAGTTCAATATAATGAATACAATGAAACGAAAATGCTTTAACTTTAATAATAACCGCTTTTAAATAAGACGGTTTATTTTTTATGTTTTACTTTTTTAAGATAATTTTGTTAATGACTGTATTACATCATTAATATTTTATTCAATATTTTTTTTTTAACATGTACACAATTTATGGCATAAAAACAATGTTGTTACATTTTTTGCAAAAAAGAAAAGAAAAAAGATTTCCGTTGCATGTCTAGAATTTGAAATGGTTTTATTAAAAATCCACATTTCCGTTGCGAAGATCCATACCACCGCTTTACCCAGCCAATCTAAAATGTCTTCTTTTATTTTTTTTGCTTTTTTGTTTTGATGAATTAATTTGTTGTGATTATGGTATTTACGTCAAACTATTCTTTGATTTTATTATTTTGTTTTGAAAGTGACAAATCACAAAAAAATATTGTAGCGTCAGAAGATGGATAAAACATGTCTGTTTCGCAGCAGATGTTACTTATTTTGCCAATTTTTATGTAGATTTTGGACGATAAAGATCAAACTAAGTCATCATATACACGTAAGTCGATGTTGTTGTTTATACAGCCTAAAATGCTTTTTTTTTCTCATTGTTTAACATATTTTTTAACATTTATAATGCGAGGGGTTAAGAAGTTTAGCTGGAAAACTGTAATAAAATTTAAAATACTAAGAAAATAACTCTTTTCTTCTTCACATACATTGAAATTCTGAATTTATTTGGCAACGTGGTTTTAAATTTTGTGTGAGTATAAATAAAATTAACAAGTTGAAAAGATTTTATGTTCGTTCACATTTATTTAATAAATTTGAATAAAGATTTTATGTGAAGAATGTTAAGTATTGTGCCAAGTTTTATTTGGCAATGCGGTAAAAATTTTATTTTAATATTTTTGCACCCTACACTTTATATATCATATATTAAAACCTAATTGCTTTCTACAAAACTTAAGCAAAGTGATAATATACATGTTTATGTATGCACTTTATGTTTAAATATAAATTATTACAACATTAATGTGAAAGTTGTTGCCTTCTTTTTAATAACTGCAGCAGAAGAATTAAACATATATGATATTTAAAATCTTATAGAAAAGCTTTGAAATTATTATGCAGTAAAGGTTGGCAATGCGAACACATATCTAGAGATTGTTTTGGAAGATCTTCAGTCTAACTTTAAATGTTTGCAGTTTGTAGGTATCTCTTTACATTTAACACATCATATCTTTTTTAATAATAAAATAATTTAATTATTGAAAATAGATAGGCTGTAAGTAAATTGGCAAACTTACACTTTTAAGTTTATAGATATTTTTTAGTATCTAAAACCATATAAATAATTTGCTTACATTTCCTTACACTAGTGATATTTTTTGCAATATTATTAAAACGTTTTTAAGGATTTTTAATGAATTGGCAACGCCGAAAATTTATTTTTTACTTTTTAGGTAATTGAATTCTCGAGTACAACATGTTTACAACTCTTTGACACAACTCGTTGCAAAATTTAAAAAGGCAAAATTGGCAATTCAACGGAATTTGTATCTATAATTTTTAAGCACCTTGAGTTAGGTGAGATACAATTACATGTTTACTACATAAATGTATATAAAAATGATGGCAATATCACAAAGAATTTTACAAAATTATAGAAGCAATTGGCAAAGCAAAATATTTAAATAAACTTAATTTTTCAACTATCAAAGCATTTTATAATTTTTTTTTGTTTATTTTAGAAAGCATTAGAATTTTGTTTCTAGGCATCAAAATTCTAAGCAATGTAAAGAAAATTGGCAAAAAACTAAATTTATATTAAAATTAAGTTCTCCAACAAGCCACAACTCTTAAAAACTTGTTTTTAGATTTAATTACTGTATTAACATTTTTCAAGTCCTTCATATAAAAAAAAAACCATTTAATGCAAATAATAAAAATTGTCAACGATAGAGCTTTAATTTTAACAATTACATAAATGTTTGGTTATTTATATGTTTAGCATCTTTTTCCATTTTCTTATATTTTTCTAAATTAGTGGGCAACGTGCAGAAAACAGAATATTTCTTCATTTAGAAGAGTTATAATTTAAAAAAATGTATCTAGTGAGAAATGCTCTTGGTAGTTTGTAACCATCCTCGTATATTGATTGAGTCATCACTACATTGTTTTTTTTTTCTACCTGCAATATGGCGTCATGAGGCGCTGGCTGACTGGGACACCGCTTCCAGAATATTTATTTATGAATTATAAGCATGTTTTTAGAAGATTTTTTTTTTTTATTAATTTCAAACTTAATTTGAAAAACAGCAGTCGGAAAAAAGTGAAAATGTGTTAAAGCAGAGTTTTGGGCCGCAAAAGGAATAACATTTTTGAAAAGATAAAACCATTTTACCATTCATCCCCTACTTTAATTAATTGTCTAACAGCTCAAATGCTTTATTACCTTGAACAACTAAAGAAAAAAAAAATTAGTTTTGATGCGTGTGTGTGTGTTTTTTTTCGACTACCTGCTATAACATTTCATTGATCTTGTTCTACATCATGTAAAAGTGCATCAACAGACTTCTTAATGACTTGTTGTTAAAGCATTTCTTAATAATTTCAGCACACACTGATCGGTAGCTGGCAGCCTAGTCCTAGAATATAAATAAAATGGAACTTCCTTGAAAAAAAAACCCATAGTCATGTTTTTGTTTGTTGTTTTTACTTTCATTCATAAATTCATATCTTAATGATGTCTGTCTGCACTTGAAAATAAATTAGATGATCTTTAAATGTTTAAAACTAAAACTGCATGGCTTATCAATAATGTACCTGTAGACAACATAAAACCAAAGTCACGTAGGCTGAGATTACAAAGGTACTTTTCTGATGCTTTCAAAGCAGCAATTTACAACTTTTATTACAGAAAAAAAATCGTTTTTTCTGGAAAAGAGGAAGTGATAGTCTTATCAACATAAAATAAACATGAGTACTTGGGAAACTATTTAAAGTTTTTATAACAATTTTTAAAACCATAATAATAAAAAATTTTCAATCAAAAAAAAATTTAATTAAATAAAATAATTTTTGTATCTGCTAAAGCCGGAGTTAAATCATATTTTCAAGCGTTAAAAACGTCAGATTAATCCTTATCTAAAAAGGTAGTAGTTTTACTACTTTATTTCTTTAATAATGAGCATAGAATGACATGAAAACTTAATACATAAAATTTACTGAAATTATAAATTCTGCTGCTAAAGATTCTTGTCACGACTTTGCATTTAGTTGGCACCAGTCCGAGCGCAAGATCGTTATCGTACCGGATATGAAACAGCTGGTAGTACCCCAAACATTAATCACAAGCAATAATTTGGAAACTAAGTTAAGCCCGCTAAGGATATTAGGAATTTAAAAGATATTAGGAATTTAAATTTTTACAACCAGCAGCAAGGGTGCTGATGATTATTGCGGCGAATATGAAACGGCTGGCTTTAACAGGCAATAATTTAAAATAAACTTGAATCCGACATATAAATTAATAAAAATGTATGATTTACATAAAAGTTAGAATAATTAAAACATTGAATTTGTTTTTATTATAAAGGAATTTACTATTATATTGCAAAAGTCAAAATGGAACAATTTTCATTTTTACATTTTATTATTCTTCTTATGTATTTAATTTTACTTTCTATTCAGGCTCAAGTTCATTTCTATATAATTTTAAAGAAAACCAACATTAGCTGGGTGCAGTTAGCCGTTTCGTATCCGCTACGATACTCATCAGCACCCGATTCGAACCCAGAATGTCTTGTTTTCTATCGTGGCACTCAAGCCACTTAAGCTACCCAGTTCAAAATAATAAAAAAATATTTTATTATTCTTCAAAGAACTGAGTTTAGTTGCGTATTTAAGGCAAAAAAGAAATGGTCATTTAATCCTTTTTTAAGAAAGTAGTATTTTTAATACCTTTTGTTTAAGGCAATACAAGAATATACAAGCTTAACATATATAAATTTTCTTGAATTTCTATAGCTTAAAAATTGTTAAGCAATTTAATTTATTACTTTTTTTTGCACTAAAAATAAAATTAAAATAAAAACTTTGAATATAGCTAATCGAATTCTAAATTTATGGAATATTTATATTAGTTTCTACTTTCTCGAATTGATCGTTCAGATTGCATTAATATTTAATACATAAACAAAATTTGAAATTTGTTTTGTATTAAATGTATTTATGCGAACGATGGAAAATGATTCGAAATAGAGGAACAGGCAGTTAGTTTTTTTTTTAATTTATATCAAAATTTCATTGACAATCCGTTTGTCTGAAAATTTTAAAAATTTCTTACTGTAAGCCATTATTATTTTTTTTTTTTGAAAACAATTAGTGTCATATGTAAATATTTTCCTGTAAAATTTTAATTTACGAAAATAAGTCGCTATTACAATATCTTTTATCGAGAAAAAGTATTCGTATATAAAATAAATGAACCGAAAATAGAAAATCCCTGTGCGTTTAATGAGAGTGCCACATAATAAATTCAGTAGAAAAAAACAAAATTTTTCTTCTACGAAGAGGGTAAACAACAGACGCATGCTTTGAATTGTCAAAATAAGCATTAGAGAAAATGACGCTGAGAAAAATAAAATAAGAAATATTCGATGACAAAAAAGAATACAACAGACATAAATTCCCTGCAATACAAAATCTAAATGAGACAAATTAAAAAAAGACAGACGTCCACCGAATGCTATAAATAAATGAAACGTACGAAGCAACACGAAAAAAAGAATAATTAAATAAATTTTTATTTAAATGGGGTCCAACCGGTGTTGAAAAACTTTTCTTTTTTTCCTCGAAATTTTTATGCTTTTGTTGACTTTTTATGTATGATTAATCCAAAATAAACTTGAGAATAAGATTTCTGATGTACTATTGAAATGAAATAAAATAAATTTTTGGTTTATTGTTTTCTCTGTATTTATGTTTTACAGATGTTTTATTTAAAGAAACAGTAAAATAAATTTAAAAAAAGAAAATTCTAAAAAGGCCAGTGAATGTCGCCTCTCTCAATGCAACTTGTTGATTTTCAATGATAAAATTAAAATTCAGCCAAGAACTTTAACAGGATGTATTTGCATTATTCACGTATTAATTCGTGAATTGGCAATGCGAAACTTCAACACATACATATATTTCCATACATTTGAATTAAAATATTGTAAACAAAGTATTCTTTTAAGTAAAAAAATATTCGAAATTAGCGTTACCAACTGCGTTTAAAATTTATTTAATTTTTGTAACTTTTCATTTATAAATAATTTATATATGTAGATATATGCAATAAATTTTGTATATTTTGGTGATTGTCTGATATTCAAAACATAAAATAAAAAGAAATACTAGACTTACCAATCACATGAAATTTGTAAATGAGCTGCAATAAAAATGAAAAAAAAATTAAATTAGGAAAATAAACACTAATTAAAAAATTAAATAATAAAGGAATAAAATGATAATTATAAAAGAAAACTAAGACATTTGAG
>BGZK01004102.1:0-16303 GCA_005406025.1 Eumeta japonica | reverse complement strand
TGTAATAGTCCCACAGTCAGGATGAACATGCAACAGCTACGGCTAAGCGATTTCACTATCTTACAAAACAAACTCTTAGTACATAGATCAATAAATAATATTATTAAATCTAATTACGTCAACTTCAATTCTTAATGCCTAAACAATCTTAAATTATATATTTTGAGCTGTTTCCTTTATCAAATTTATCCTCGGAGTAAACAAAACTTAGACTCATATGATGTATGAAGAGTGATCGGCCGCAGAAAAGTGAAGACAGACTTTCTAGACGCAAAAACGGTATATGTTATTGATGACGGGCTAAAGGATGTACTCGATATCGTTAGCGATCGGCAGCTAACAATATGAAAGAATCACGAGGGGATTTTAGGAGAAAGAGAAGAGATTTATCGAGGTCCTTTATCCGCCGTCGTGATATGAAAAATAGAGTGTCACGTCCGGAGAGACACCGCCTATGTGTACATCAGTACAGGGCCGTGGACAGACGACGCTAGGTGTTTTTGACATTTTCAAAACAACAAACAGACAATCAAAAGCCTTTTGGCGTTAACCGCCAATCAGAGACGTTGTCGACCTTATACTTATAACGTAATTAAGAAGCGCATTCGATACTAAACCTTTCATAGACATGGAAACAAAGCTAGATTTTTGAAAGTATACAGTTAAAAATTTGGATAGTTTATTTCATGTAAATTTTTACGATTTGATTTTCCTAAAGTCATATTAAAATCCTAAAAAAACTTAATAAAGTAGTTATACATAACAATAATTTAACAATATATTATTCGCTCTTATGCTAATATAGTTCTTGATTGAAAACTGATTATATTTCCACTCGGTGATAAATAAACAAACTTCTTTTGATTTTCAAAGTGAATATTTACCTTACCTAAAATAATTATATATTTTTTATTTTTGATATATTTGAGCCAGTAACAAGTTAGAATACAAGACATTAATATAAAAAATAAATGAAATACTTCAAAAGCAACAAAGCAATAAACCAATAAGTTTTTGTGTGTTTTTTGTACTACAGGTGCGCAATTGAATTTTAAATGTATTTGATATAAAATACTGAATTTTAACGTTAAAGTTCAGAAATGCCCTTTATGCTTTTATTTGATGAACTAAAACTCAGTTATTTTCACGGTTATTTAAGAAAGTTGATTCTTATTTTAAAGCAAAATAACTTCTATTAAAGGAATAATAAAATATTGAAATACCCCATTTCACTTGCTGTGAAGAGCTTATAAAAATAATTGGTGAATCTCTTTACGATGAAAATAAAGTAAAAACATGTCAAAAGTTTTGATTGCTATTCATTAAATCGTAATTAAACAGCAAACAAATTCAGACCATTAAATAAAGCAATCACTATAAAATTTTTAATTTAGCATTTCATTATGCAATAGTTTTATTAAAATACTTGTCTATGCGTTAAAGCTTCCAATGGATGATGAAAAAGAAAGTTTAAATTACTCTCCATTATAACTTATGAGCCGTGCAAACCGTACCTTATTTTATCGCAGTGTTTAGAAAATTGATGAAATATTGATGTAAATTATTAAAATGAGATAATCGGTAAAATGAGTTCAGATTAATTGATATTCTAGTTCAATAATTCAATGTAATCGTTGCAAATTATGGATGCTATCTGAAATCAAGTATATAAGTCGACGTGTACACATTAATTGTATGCAGTCTTGTTCCCGTCTTGGATATATGCTAATGCAATTTCCATCACGTTGGATTATGACTAAGACGAGTGAATGCATGTTCTGTAGAATGCAAAGCAGGTAAGATTTATACCAGACTGGAACGCTTGACTGTCTTTGATTTATGCATTGCTAGTAACTAGTAGAATGAGATTATTTTATGGTTTTAAGAGTTAAGGAAAACCTTGTGAATAGCAGATCCGAAAAAACCACCGAAAATCTCTTATACTATGAAATTGTACTATTTAATCATCATATGAATTAGTCTAAAACAGTTTTTACGGTTATATGTGATCTGCAATAGAAAGAAATACGATTCCAATTTAAGAGTTCTTTGAAATTTTGTTTTATGAAGAAACGTAGTAGGTATAGTCAAGCTCTTATATATTAAAATTTATTGCTTTCGTACTGAACTTTTACTATTAATGAAACAGTTTTTCAATTATTAGATTTATTTTCGATGTATAAATGTTTTGTGATTCTGTTCTCATTCCGATAACTTACCCCCTGCCGAGGAGTACCTTCGCACAATCTCTTTATTATTCGAAACTGACGGGCTTGGGGTCGCATTAATAAACGTCACACAAAAGATGCGCCATCTCAAGAAACAACGTGGGAGCGAGACATATACTTATTTTCCATAGCGAAAGACTATAACCGTCTTGCTCTTTTCACTCTCTAGATAGAACGACGTACCAAGTACGCTTTATTAATACGACCCTTGGAACTTAGGCTCTTCTGATTCAACGCAGATTGGGGGCTGCTAACAACTGTGGTCATCGATTTGATGACAACTTATTATATCGATGTGTTCTATGGGGCACAAAGGGTGTGGTTTATTTTAACTTAAGTTGAAAATTCTTTGTTCGTTGCGCCTATGGTAAGGATCAAACGCAGTACCTTCTGGATTTAAGGCAAAGTGATTGACCACCGAACCACCACAGCTGTTTATCACTAACGGAGAACATACGTAGTCTAATCTACTTCAACGTAAATCAATCTATTGATTGACGTTGGATGCAACGAAGGGAACAAACAAAATTGGACCTTGACTAATACGCCCAAGAATTGATTTTCACGGTCATTTAGAAAGTTTTGCTAGTGTATAAATCACCACTTGATAACATGGGTCAATTAAGTTATGAGAACCATATTCATCGTTGTAACATTAATAATTTTCATAGTGATGTGCTGAGAAGGCTTTCATTATTAGAATTTAGGTTGTGTCCTTCGAATAAATTGACGCGGGTAGGTAGGTACGTGGGCTGTATGTACTACGAAAGCGGTCGTTGACCTTCCGACGTGCTCGGCGTCGCGTCGTGCACGCTTGTGATCTTTGGAGTTAGTGCGATCAAATATTTAGAAAATAAAATAACAAAATATAGAGAAATTAATATGTAGAAATAATACGTTCTTATTAAAGAGCTTTTCATATATATGTAAACACATTTTGCTTCCTATAGAATACGATAATATTCGAATTCGAAAACGTGTTTTGAAGCAAAGCACTGAATAAAAAGTCATATTTCGATTTTCCAGATGCACCATATAAATATATTTTCAGTGAAAAAAATGCAATTAGCTAATGTTACAATTATATTTCAACCGAATGTTATATACAGTTAAAAGAACAACTTGGTAAGTTGGTAAAATTGGCCATGTGCGTGTCGAGCCGCACAGCCTAGGGTTCCGTAGTTGCCCGTAACAATATGCGGACTCAGGAGGGGCCTTTTTGTTTAATACTATGAACATATTAATTGAGTTCATGGCCATTCATTGGTTAATAACATCTACAAACGGGCCCACATAGGACAGACGTTAAGGATATTCCATTTTTATTTTTCCATAATTTTAAATAGTTCATAAACTTACATTTACTACCTGTTTTGTACAGCTAATAACTTCATCTAAGTAATTTTCAATGGAATTTTTATTTCATCAAATACATTTTATAAGTTGGTCTACTATTACTCGGTAACTTATAAAGCCTACTTAGCTGTGATGGTTTTCTTTTTGATATCGTTATACCTATAGATACTATTGTCATCATTTTTTTCACATATTCAAAGACAACCATTTAGCTGACAGGGGGATAAACGCACACTCGTAAATAGAACTCAAATAAAAAAAAAAACAGTTTTCATACACCACATAATATTTTGGAAGACTTATTCAACGACACGCACCACAACATGGGATAGACGAAAAAAAACTCATCTACAGCTTACGTGGAAGGTATAGTACAATATTTTTGAAAGATTTAATCTTACGTTTTTGTAGGGTTAATTAATATTTATACTGATGCAAAATTACAGCTTTATAATACTTAGAGTTTCTGAGCTAAGCCTAAGCTAAGCTGCCAAACAGACGGATGAACGGAGGTAGCGAAACTGTAAGAGTTTCTTAATGACTACGGAACTCTAAAATATGGAAATAATAAGTGTTTCAATAAAGTGATTATAATTATATTTGAAATAAATACAACTACGACTAATATTTTCTGCATTAACTGAGTTCATATAAAATATTAACAATTTGTATCAACATTCGATCACATATGAGTAAATCAAAATACATTTACTAGCGAATAGGAAAAGTAATAATATGTTAAAATATACCGAACAGATGTGTCGAATAAAAGGAAAAGAAATTTAACACGTAGTCTACAAAAAAGGAAAAAAGTATGTCTGTCTATGCGATATGTTAAACTACTTTTATTAAACGTTCACACTGACGTGTCTTCTCCCATCGCTTCTTGACAGTTTACCGTAAAAACCGTTTCGTAGTTTTTATTGGCGGGTGTACGAGCTGTTGTGAAATGTATTTGATAACGCACGAATCAGATATTTTTGTAATGTTGGAAAATTACGTGTCTCATTTTAATTTTAACTTCAGTAAACTCGCTTTGAGATGTAGGAGGTGCAAATTTCTTTAAATTACTTGAACGAATATTCTGTACAAAGGGACACAAAATAAAACTACAGTCGTATTGTAGTCCCTTCTGAAATTTAATATTTTCACTGTCACTCATATTTAAAATTAATAAACATTTTTACGTAGACAAATTCACTTAAATTAATCGAAATTTATGAAATTTGATTTATTAATACATCATGTGGATGTGAGAAACGTATTTTCAAAGAGGAGTTAAAAAATACATATGTCAGTTTTGGAATTAATTTTAGTCCAGAATAATCAAGTATGTTAACTAAATAATGCCTTATTTAGATTACAGTAGTTAGTAAATAATTGATATTTGTAAAAAACTGCAATTCATACGGGTTTTTAAAATTTACCGGCCGATCCTGTATATGATATACCTATCCATAGTAGATATTGGCGTTGTTTTAAAGAATATTTATCCAATCCATAGGCGATCTGAATTCGTTCTATAATTCTATACATTAGTTATTGAGAACATTCCGCATGGTCGATTTATAAGAAATCGAATTATTATTAGAAATTAAAATTTAAAATAATGATAGTGATTATTGATTAGAGCGGTTACACAAACTGCTTTTTTGAAATAAATTTGTTGTAAAAGCGTTGCCACACATCTCGAAATAATTTTAAATTATGACACGTCAATTTCAAAGAAAAGCTTGGAGGAAAATATGATTGGGTATGTAAGCGGAGGAGGGGCGTGATGAACTACAAAAAATATAGAACTCAGTACGTAAATAAAATAAGGCATCACGTACAATAGTGTACTAAATGCTCTTGCTTCTCCTTCGTGCAAAGTAAGCAGTTTAGTGTACCTATCTCCCTTATTATAATACAAAAAGAAAATACAGATGCCAAATTTAATTCGAATTTGAATCACGTTTTTAAGGGAAGTCTCCTCATATTCCTACAGCTTAAAATATTTGTATAGAGACCGAACGTACTTCGTGTCTCTTCAGCCTGAGCTATTTCCCTAGAGGTAAATCGAAGTTGCACTAAACGCGGACACATACTATCCTACTTTTATGGAGGCGTAATAGTGTGCAGACGGAAAACGGCATTATAAAATGAATTTTCGAGAACTCATTCTGTAAAACGAAATATTATTCCATAAATTTTGGACAGCTATAAATAACTGATTTCTGACTTTGACTTCATGAAGAAAATTAGGTAAATACTAGGCAACAAAATCAACAATGCTAGTATAGCAAAGTCGACAGCGTCATGACAGACAGTACACTTATTTAGGTGCGAATGTATGTTTATGGCTGGTATGTAGTACAATGCTGGCAACACTCCGTCTGCCTATTTTTACGTCCTCTGTAATGGCACCATTTTATATTCGACCAGTTCATAAATAGCCACTCGTATGTTAAATTATTATCGTCGTGTTGATCTGTCCGAAATGGATTCAATCTATATTCATGGGAGGGTAACTTCTAGAAATTGTATATATTGAAAAGGGCACCAACAGCCCTATAGGAACGTACGTTTATTAAGTACGAAGGCCGCGCTGCCTTACATCGCACGCTCCACGTCACATACCGGACCGTGTTTTGTGTGATAAGATAGGAGGTGTGGGTGATAAAAAATTTAGATCTGTGTATTTCTATAGGATATAATATAACGTTGTTTTGAAACAAGTGATAAACCTTAAGCGATCGAAACGTTTGTTGGTACTAACTTAATAATAGCTTAATAATGATTACATAATGTAAATAATTGAAAATCGATAACAAACGCATTTGAATCATATCGTTCTGTCATAAAATAGTAAATGTAACAAATAATGTTTTGGAATAAGTGGGGTAAGTGGAATATATGTACTATATAAGGGCATACAAATACACGCTTCACATATCAGCGACCCGTTTTCTTATGGTAAGGTAGTAAGGTTTTCAGTTCTGACTGATTTATTCATTCATCACCTCCGATCGCAAATTGTTAAGCGTAGAAATTTGAAATCTCATCAGAACGTCGATTTTATATCATAGGCATTGTTTAAGAAGAGATTCCTAAAATTGGAAAGAGTGTGGCAATGTTTCAATAGCAAAAAATATTTTTTAAGTTAGATTTTCTTGAACATTAGTGTCACTAGTCTACTTATTAACACAAACACTTATTAGGTCATTTTTCAAAATTTAACTTCTAGTGTAAAGGGATGAACAAGTGTGCAAAAGGTTGTCTGGGAAAACATAATTTTTCATGCTAAATAGTATAATGAAAGGCACTTCGTTATGTACGGACCGAACTGAATTTCTTTTTGTATAAACACCGTTTTATATGAGGAACCACAGTTTCTAATACAAAACGGTGTTGATACAAAACTCAATTGATCGGAATCAAAACCTATAGCAAAGCCTGAATCGAAAATAGCAACAAAATCGAGATCGGAATCAGAATTGGAAACGAGTTCAGAGGCAGAACTACAGGACGGGAGGAAGGAAGTAAGCGAGCAGCCCTTGCTACTCACTCGTTTTATCTGTTTTGATGAAATAGTCAAACCTTTGATGTATTTTTAAACGTTCTATGAAAAACAATATTGAATGAGACAGTTTTTATTATATGTCACTAACTTATTATGCACTGTTCCAATGAGATAATTACTATTCTGTTGTAGAAATGTTTTTGAAATTTTTTGTTTAAGAAGAAACGTTTTTCTCATCCAATTATGTTTTAATAAAGAAAGAGTTTATGAGAGTAATAGTAAACATGATTGATAGAAATATTAAAAAGAAAGTTAATGCGGGAAATAAAGTGAACGGGTCCTGCTTGCCATTAAGAATAGTAAAAATGTCTTACGATAAGCGTCTTGGGCTATTTATAAGAGGCCCTTATTTCTGCGCTCAGGTATAGTAGTAAGAGTAGAATCAGTGCATGGAGATGCGATCTCTGTGTAATATGTGTGGAGTGTCTCGGAAAGATAGACGTAGAAATGGTGATGTCAGAGAGCGATGTTGTTTGAAGAAAGATGTAGTGACTAGAGTAGAAATAGGTGTGTTGCGATGGTTTGGCCATCCGGAAAGGATGAATTAAAAGTAGACTGACAAAACAAATCGCTAAAGCGAATGTATGTGATGATAAGGTCAGTAAGAGTCGCCCTAAAAAGCCTATGCCGACCATATTGGTGGCATATTAAGAAAGGGCCGAATTTTAAACCCCCAAAATCGATGAACATTCATGAAGATTGGTGGATGTCGGTAAAGCAAGAGAGATATGCAAAGGTCGTATTACGTGAAAATGTGTAGTCCCTTTTGGGAATAGGCGTAAGTTTGTATTGTCGTTGTTATGTATGTAATGAATGTGACTGTGACTGATATCGCCTAATATTTGAGTATGAATACGAAAGAAATTTAACCGATTTTATAAATGTAATGCCAATAGTGATAAAATTAATTTTCGAGTGTTTTGCTTTTGAAAATAATTACGATGCAGGCCACTTAGTAAAAAAAAAAGACATAATGGAGACAGCCCTTAATATCTACTGAATTCATTTACTTTTTTTTTCAATTTTTCAACGAAATGTCGCACAAAAAAAAATACAGCGTACAATTAATTCGAATAAGCAAATGTTATTTATTATAAATGTAACGTAATGTAAACGACCACTATAATCTTTTTCAACTTTCTAAAGTAATTATGTAGTGACTTATATTGCATTGTTATATAAAAAAATGCATTTTTTTATTATTAGTTAAAAGAATTTCATAAAACGCAGCTCATATCAACATAAGTTAAATCCATTTGCTAGCCGTATGACTATTGAGGTATGTAACAAGATTAAAGCGCTCGGCTTCATAATAATTCAAATCCATGAGGTTCATATTCGACATCATTTTATTTTATGTTATATAGAAAGACATTTTAATTATGATTAATGTATTTGTACAATCACGTAAAACGTTTAAACCGTTTGTAACATATTTAATTAATTTCAGATGAGATTAATTGAAGAGTTTTATTATGGTTTCTGTATTTACTGAACAATTGAGTAATTAACAAAAATGTATATAAATAAATTTAAGACCCGAAGTTATGTAAATAAAGTAAAAATCGATAATGAGGTTACATATTTATGGTAAAATATATAATAAGATTTTCGTATTACCACACGTATAACACGTACAGTCGTGTCGAGCGTGCATGTACTGTGTGTAATGTTTGTATGTATGTCGATCGATAGTCGAGTTTTCAAAGTGTTATGTTGAACTCTAAAACTTTCGCGATTCGTCCGCTGTACAAAGTTCGCCGCCCCTTAAACCTTATTGTTGCGAGGTTACGACCGCCCGCGCACCCCGCCCCGGAGAGTCGACTGAAACAAAATGTTTGTTCGCCAGCTAAATTTCCGAATTAAAATCCCCATCCGTTGTTTTCCTGGTAACGTTCTACTTGAAAAATATTTCTTCTTACCGGAATCGGTAGCTTTCATTTATTATAAGGCTAAATGGTATAAAAAAAAAATGTGCGCGGTTCACACATAAAGGAAGGGAAACCTTTAGAATATTAAATTGCGAGAGAATAAGATGAATATCAGGAGTACGATAAATGTAGGGTAAATTTTTTATGATACTGGCACCAAGTTTAAAAGTTATTTTATATTTTATTATTCACACTCGACGTTATCAATTTCAACAAATGATAATAGGCACACGCGCACAAGTGCTCACAAATCTTTTCTATTTCATGTAATATTTTATCTCATTCTCTCGCAGGCATTCTATTTCATCTCACATTCTATCTCGTTATGTAATTATCACGCACATATGATTCATATAGATGTACGTCTTTGTCTATTTTTAAAGTAACGGAAAAAAATGTATTTATAAGTAGACTGTAGGTCATGGAAATCTGCCTGTATAGCTTGGAAAAGTCTGTCTAATTCCTGTACAAGAATCCGTGAAAAAAAATCGAAAGAGAATCAGCCTGAGGAAAATCAAAATATATTATTTTAATACCTCCATAAAGAAAAAATGAATATTATATTCAAAAAAAAAAAAAGGGTTAAGGAGTATTAATGTGTAAGAATACCATAATACGGTTCTATTTATTTTAGGAATAAGATAAATATGTATAAAGAATCACAAGTTTTCAAATTCGATTGCATCTCCTATGGATCCGGTCTTGGCCGCATTGCCACGTCGAATATCCCAAACAGAAGTTGGATCATGTAATACAAAGAGCGAGGATCGTTTCTTTATACATTATTCTCCACTAGTGTGCCGTATTTCAAGTCTTTCTGCTTGGCCACAGATTTCGCCATCTACTTTTGAGATATCATGTAGATTACGAGCGAGCCAACATAAATCATAGATAAGACAACGACCCCTTCGTCAGAGAACGACTCTCATTGGGTCCGGTTGCTCTATCCAGCTGCTGAGGCCGGATGCTTCAAGGGTGCAAGGAATATTTGGCTGATACTGACGCCCTAAGTACCGCGTCGTTACGGGCGTGGCTGAAAAATGAGTTGTGTCAGGATGTATAATCGCCTCACTGCTGCATCTAGAATCCATTCATTTCAGATTAAGAGTGTCTGGACCTTCAAATCGCCACGGTGACCCGGTGCGACTTGTCACTAACGATCACAACCGCGACAACCTCCGTACCCAATAGGATAATGGTTTAATTTGACTAACATTAATAAGTCGTTGGTCAATTCGTCTGTGAAAAAACTTGAACTTAGTATCTCGTGGTGTGAAAGCAGCATTCGTTACCACTGAGCGCTCGTTTCTATAGTGCTGTGTCATTTAAGTGCAACTTGTTAATGTTATACTTTTTTTATTTAATGTTATTTAAAGCATTAAGTTTATATGAAGAACTTTATCATTGTATTTATAACCTCAAGGCCTGAACATAAAAATCAAAACAACAATTAGGCTAAAAAGCAACACGTCATGAAAAATGTTTTCTACGTTTTATTTTCTACCCATTATTGTGATACCGGATGTCGATATGTGTAATTACCGTGCTATGAAGTCTGTGTCCAATCGTTATTTAATATCGTATATCGATTCTTAGCTTTTCATTATATTGTATATGTATTGTATTGTATTGTATACAATGTGATACTGAAAATCAAGTATCTCATCACACGCTCCAAGTTCATTATTATGGACACGCGATCAGCTTTCCAGTAGCGTCAAAGCGCTGTTCATTCCGTTTGCACAGCGTGGACGGCGTCATATAGGCGATCGGCCTACGGGCTAGGTAACCAAAGAATTAATTAGTGTGCCCAAAGCGCCGCGGCCACCCGCACGCTCACGGCTCAATCGGGCCCCGGGTCCGCGGTGTTTTCGTTCGTAGGACAGGGCGCGTAATTTAGTT
Source organism: Eumeta japonica (assembly GCA_005406025.1). NCBI lineage: Eukaryota > Metazoa > Arthropoda > Insecta > Lepidoptera > Psychidae > Eumeta > Eumeta japonica. The sequence goes on along the minus strand of BGZK01004102.1, from coordinate 5,324 downwards.
TAATGAATGCTGTTACTTTACGCTGCCCTGGTGTGTAATAACGCGGGCTTGAAACGTCGTAGACTGATACGACAGGACTTCAAGGTTTACTAGCTTATAAAAATTACAAATTTCAATGCCTTACATCGATTAGTTTGGCGCTTTTGAGCGATATTGTTAGTTCAAAAGCCTATTTAATGACTGCTCTTCAGAGTAAGAGTAAGTTTCGAGATTTTTGAAGTGAAAACTTCTTTAGCACCGTTATGATTTGAAACTCGATGAAACGAAAAAGCGACAGTAAACAGAGGCAACCATATACATCTACAGGATCTAGCGTGCGAGAGAATGAGATAGAATGTGAGATGAAATGGAATGTCTGCGAGAGAATGAGATAAAATATGACATGAGATAGAATGCAAGAGAAAGAAGTATGTGTGCTAATGTGCACCCGCTTATTTCTATCCAAATTGAAAACATTGAACTTAAATAATAAAATGTAAAATAACTTTTGCATTTGGTACCAATATTATAATAAATATACTCTATAATCAATTTAGTCCTGATACTGTATCGTCTCATTTTCTCGCAGTTTAATTTTCTGAAGGTTTCACTTATGATGTTTTTAATATATATAATTAAAAAGTGTCCGTTTGTCAGTGTTTTTTTTTCTACTTAATACAAAATGTTACTATATTGCCTGTCATGTAGGACCAAGTTTATTCCTCTTATAAATTTAACAACTCAACAACTTTCATATTAAAATTCTTTCAACATTCTAAATCTACATTTAAAGCAAGATTATAACGGCCATTGTGCATTTGTACGTTAAAATAACCTAACGAAAAGGAGTGGGGCTTTAACTTAGTGGTGTACGAATTCATAGCGATTTACAGTTAAGATTATTAACCGCCTCCACAGGCGAGCTCGGCTACAGCGAACAGTTTTTGTGTCGGCGAAGCGGCCGAACGTATTTTAGCAGCAAGGGCTGCGAGCTCATTGAGCTCGACGACTGCGACGAGCGCCGTGAACTCGGCGTAATCGTGTTATATTACAGCTGAATGCTGCGACGGAGACGGGCCAGTTTAGAAAGTTGGGACGTTTCCAGCGCGTGATGGCGAGGGGTTGACTACTCGCGTGGCACAAACGCAGGCGGCACCTTGTGAGCGCCGACTCAGGTGCCGGGGGGTGAGTCTGTTTGGGAACGGGTCTGTAGTTTTTGTTGCGTGGTCTTCGGCGTTTTCGTCGATTCAGTTTGGGTTTTGGGGCCCTGTTTTATTAACTTTAGTTTAATAGTGTTAAAGGATCAAGAGTTTAAAATTAATTCTATACAATATTGATGCGAATGCAATTGTAGATGATTAGTATTTTGTTATGAACGCCATACGACAATCACAAGTACGTACAGATTTCGAGATTTTAACTCATACGGCTATAGAAGGAATATTAATGATATGGTAGTTGATTAAATTTTACTATTACTGTGTTAAATTTTTTTTATTTGTTAAAATTACCATCTAAAATAGTTAATTACAAATGAAATTCAATTACAAATAGAAGGAACTAATAATGGGTTCACTACGTTATAAAGTCGTTTTGCAAAAAAAAAAAATAGCAATTAAACATTCATGGCTTTCAGATCTTCATTTTTGAATGATTTTAATTTTACTTTCTGTCATCATATCTAATTAGTAACCAACTACTTTATTACACTCATAAAAATATCTCTTCTAATCGAGAGTTTCATTTGAAATTTTAATGTTTTCTACTGCAGGATGGCTTTAAATAATAATTTTATTTGGAAACAAAACCGTATCTAATTCAAATTTTCTGTTCTATAGAAGACCACACGTGCAGTATGGCATCATTATTCTCGGTCCAATACCTCCCATTTACCGAAGTAGGTGAACACGAGGCGGCAAGTGTAAACACATGCTATAGTAAACTTTATAGTAGTTCGTAGTCGCTACGTCTAAGACCGGGTTTCTCACAAAAGGTTGCATTAAAACTGTATTGAAACAGTTGTTTCGACTTTTAAACAAATGTTTCGTAACAATAATGAACATTCTTTCTCTAAATAAGCTCTTTGCTATGAAATGAATGTAAGTTCAATGGGTTAATTCTGTTTCATAACAATAATGTATCAGATTACGCAATTAATAAGAAAAAAAAAATAAAGCACTGAGAAACGAATTGAGTTTATTTTCAAAAAGTTTTGCGGTCGTAAAAAGTTGGATTATTATGAAGTGGATATATCGATATTCGTGCTGCAGCCTTTGAACACGGCATGGCTTTAGAACTCTTGTTCTATATAAAATTATCATGCAAACCTTGATCGTAATACATACTATGGGGCTGTGAAGATGAAGTCCTTATAATGTTGCCGCTTAAGAGAGACGAAAACACAAAAGGACGGCGTCACTTTCTTTCCTTGCATACATGCGTGTGTGAGAGAGAAAGAGAACTATAAATTGTAAAGTCTACATAATAAACTCTTTAATCGTAATTTCAATCCTATATTTGAATGAAACATTTCTTTTCGTATCATTAATTTAAATTATAATTTAACATTGTTTAAGAAAATAATAGTATTTGTAATATTCGATTTTATAAAGCTATAATTATGTAATTATAAAGGATTTTTTTTAATATATTACAATTACTTAACATCGAAAGATGTCGTTTGCGATAGCACGCGATGCCAATTAAGGTCATCATAGATAATGTGGCGACTTTTCGGGTGTACGGTTTATTTGCTTCTAGATATCAACTTGTTAATTGGCAATTTTCAACACAAGCGGTTGCTTGTTTGCTTGTCGGAAACGACCAAATATTTCGGAGAAAGTCAAGTACACTTTTTGGGTTTAGAGTTTTATAAATATTTGATGATAAAACAAACACCGATCTTCAATTTACTTTTTGCACATTTCTCATCTCAGAACATGAATTTGAGGCAAATATGTAAAACGTAATTTCCAGAAACAATTCGACAAAATTATCAATACAAACAGATATAGCTTATTTAATTTTGCAGCAGGTCGATTTGTTAATGAACGTATATTGCACATTGTTATTATTCAAAACTCATTACGTTAATTAATTTCCATAATCGCGAACATTACATTACAATACATCACATACGCACAAAAATCTATGAAATCTATACATTTTATAAAATTGTGAACCGTCGTGTGTCTATCATGGAAAGTATGCGCCCAAAACTTTTCGCTTGATGAAAACTTATTTTTATTTTCTTATTGCACTCTATTATTATGTGAAAATACAAATACTAACAAAATGAAACGAAATAAAATGAAAGAAATTAAAAACGAAGGCACAGCTGGTAGCCTAAGAAGTCACAAGTCATCTATGCGCAGTGACTAACGTGGGGCTAACTAGGCGCGTCTACTTGTTTCAAACGACGAACGTGCAATGTATTAAGTGACCCAGTTAGCTTCTCATTTAAACTCATATTGTTTCCATATACTTAAAGTGCTTTTATGGTTATGTCGCCCATTGTGTTCATGCAGTAAACGTTCAATCATATACGTACTCATGGATGTTCTGTTTACAGTTTTAAAATGTTGAAAGATACTTAGTATAGTAAATCTATTTACAACAATTATTATTGTATTTGCATATTTGAAGTATCTTTCATGATATTATAAATATTTCTTTAAATTAAATTATTATTTTTTGTATAGATAATAATATAAAGTGTTCTGAAATTCTACAACGGAAAAAAAACGGGGACGTAAGAAACATGTTATATTCACTGAAACTAGCGTTGGTTACTGACATTGTGAACCGTATGTTTAACACTTATATTTTGATTAAACAGTTCTACTGTTGGTTACAATATTTATGTTTCTATATCCAAGAGTTGTAGTGTCAGGCTTTGACACTTTGCAATTTTTTAAATTAATGTTATAATTCTTTTGACGCTTTTAATATGTTATATTTGATGTCGAAGAAAACTCACAAAGCGGAGGAGATAATACAATTTTATGATAATATTATGTCCGAATGAAATAGAAGATTTCGCACGTTCAAATATAAAAGTTACGTATGTATATGCGTGAAGTTATATTTCTTTAGCGTAATTAAAAAAACTGTTTTTAATTGCACAGAAATAAATAATTCCAATAAAATAATAAAAGGACTGGAGTGAGATAGTCAGTACGGTTGATAAAGTGTAGTTAAATTTGAAACATTAAACAAATGAATATTTGTTTTCTTATGCTGTCTAAGAATTATAGCAATTACTAAGTAAAAAGTTGGAATGTATCAACGTAATTTTATTGCCATCTTCCGCTTTGCATTCAGCTACACAAAAGTTACCGAATGATGTCACTGTTAAACTTGCTAATTCACTTTTCTATATGTCAGCGATTTGATTAAATTGGGAAAATCGGTTGCGATCAAAAATTTCCTCCTCTTATGACGATTTAAACAAGCAAAATTTCGAGCCTCTAGGAGCATCCAGCGCCGAGATAGGTTGTGGGGGGTGTGGTATCTCAGAGAAGTGGGGAAGGGTACGAAATCGATAAGACAGAGGGAGAAGTATAGGGAAGTTATACCCCTCGGAGTGCATGGTCACCTACTTGGTTAGTGGAAACTTAAAAAACAGGAAATAAAAAAAGGAAACGATGTAATTCGAGGAGGTAGTCATAAGGACACAGGAAATATATTTATAAATATATAGAGAATAATGCAAAAACCTACCCCTCAAAGGAGATAAGTCACCTAAGTGGTGATCGAAGGAATAAATATATAGCAAATTAAATATAAAATAGGGATATAGTATTGAAGGTACTATTTTAATAATTACAAAGAGATGAGCAGAGAGAGGGCTAATATTTTGAAAGCACTTAAATGGAGCTTAAGAACAAATTTTGTTCTTGTTCCAAAGGAGCGGAAAATAATACCAATCGACAGACAACAGAGGCACTTACAAGTTACCATAAATTTCTTATAATTATAAGAACAACCTAGTGTTTGCCACTAGGCAAATCTGCCTTATTGGCACATCAGTTACTGGTGGTCTGAAGTTGCTCGCTAAAGCCCTTGCGGAAACTTTATACTGTAGAGTTTTCATGTGAGTCCGACAAAAATTCACTTCTCGTAACACCTCAAAAGAAGTACGTTTTCAAAAAATATTTCGTTATGGTGTACGATGTAACATAAAATATTTTTACAGAAGCCATATGACAAGCTGATGATACAAACAGACTGCAAGAATTAATTTACAAGAACATCAAACGAGTGAAAACGGAACTCATAAAACTTAGGTATAAAAAGCGTTTAATCGCTAAGACAATGAAGTGTCAAGTGCTCGACGAATGCGC
>BGZK01004101.1:0-16306 GCA_005406025.1 Eumeta japonica | reverse complement strand
AGAAGAATGAACTGGTCAAAATGGCAATACATTAGTCTCATCTTATCATTGTCAGATAAACTAAATGGTATCCGATTAAAGAAAATAGTTAGACTTGCGGAGGAACCCACATACCTTTAAAGTTTGGGAATGAATTTAAACAAAATGATTTGGAAATGTGTAGAAGTTGTTAAAGTGGAGTTCTATAAAGGATATAAGTATCATGTATGTCACAGATATGCTTAATTCTCCGTTAGTTCATTTATATCAATTTTATAATTTTTAGTAAAATCTGACCTCAATTCCATATATTCTCTTAATTTGCAAAACTTAATATCAATGATAAACTTCATTTCAATATTTTTGTTTGTCTTATTACCTTTTTAAAATTCCGCTTTATAGATTATAAACATATTTTAAACAAATAGGGATGTCTATACTTATTGTCAGAATAATACAGTGGAATCTCAATAACTTGAATGTCAAGGGCAATGCAAAAATTGAGCTAACGAGTTTTCGACTTAACAAGAACTTCGAGATACATATGACTGTGTCGACAAAGGACAAACATAACGTTCACAGCTGTGTTACTTAGAAAGTTTATTCATTCATTGCACGTGTACAAGACTAAACAATAGATTAGAAGCCCGAACCCGAACATTCATTTGGAATTATTGCTATTATTTCGGGGAATTCCAAGTAAGACGTCATTATATTTCACTAACTACGATATAAGGAGTCTCCTTTTGAAATTCGAGTTATAGAGTATAAATATGTATTATCAATACTTCGTAGGGAACCCTGTTGAAAATATCCAATAGATTCCAATAAAAAAAAAAATGTATTGGGACCTAATGTGCTTTTGTCGCTGCAAATCCATATCAATACCCATAAAAACTTTCGAAGGAAAGAAACGGAAAGTTTAATGGAACTTATATGTCTACAGAGTTCTTATCTGGATTTACATATAGAATACATTATTTTTTCTGATTGTGGAATTGTCATTTAAATGCATTAAAAACATTTACAATTTCGTATTCGGAAATCCACATTGGTTTTTATGTCCAAATGGATTTACGATAAGAACAGATACAAACCTACAGGTAAGGTGCAGTTAGGATCCATACAAATACAAATAACATTACAATCCCATTAAGTCCAATAAAGAAACGTCGTTATGATGGGCTTGTATATAGATTCTTAATTTAACTCTATCTGGAAATTTTTTCTTCCAGATACATTACATATAAGCCATTATATTGTTGTGCATGGGACTGTATTGGATGTTCTCAAGGGGAAATAACATTTCGTTCGAGTTACAAAGTACAAATAATTGAAAATGCCGCGTATTTGGGGTTCATCGGAAGGAATGGCAATTTTTTCGACTTTGAGGATTTCGACTTAACGAGGTTCGAGTTATTGAGATTCCACTGTATTGTCAAATATTGTCAGAATATAATAAAGGCACTTAAGAAGAAAGCTTGGCTCAATATGATTTCCTTAATAGGATGATTGAAATACAAAAAATTTGGCGAACACCTTTTTACGCAACGTTTAATAATACAATAGTGTAGACTACGATTAAAGAACGTTCGCTATTTCATAATTTTTGTTACATCCTTTATTATTGTTTGACAGTGATTCAAGCAATATTAAAATATTTTCCACAATAACTACCCATAAGAGTTTTTGTTTTGTAATTCTTTCTAGCTAAAATTCTAAATAAAAAGAGTTAGTTCCTCTAGCGTCGTCGCCATATTCTTGTCGAAAGCCTGGTTCGGCTTGATATGATGTTGACTGCATGGTCATTGATCCGGATCAAATCACCCAAACTAAGTCATTTAGTGATTGCTGGACCTAAATTGAAGTGTAGTTTTTATGTAAATTTTTGAATTATAACATTAAGTCATTACACATTTTATGTAAAATATATCGATAAAGCTATGCTGTGGCCAACTTTACTACAGCACGAAAATGAACCGATTCGAACGGTGAAAAATTACATTCTCAATTAATACAGATATGAAGTAACAACTTCCGCTTTTGTGTTTCGTTCAATGAGCAAGAGTTCCGGTTTCCCACTTTCCCCCATGAAGTGATGATGACATCCTACTGTAACATTTTGTAGAGTAATAATGTTTTGTATAGTAAATTCGAAATTCATCTTAAATAAAACGAAACATACAGAAATGTAGTTAAGTTATTTGAAAATAAGTGTATAAGCGCTGTTTCACGAATATATGCAGCTCCGACCTGCAACTTGTACATGACTATCTTAAAACGCCATTAGTGAATACAGCAATAGTGTGTTGATTATCAATTTGGCGTATTTCAGCTTATTTTTTATAATTATTGAATACGTAATTATATTCAATACTCAATTTAAAAAATAAAAATGGCGTTAATGTCATAATAAATATTTATAGGCGAGCATGTCCGGTGGACAGAGAAGGATAGGGTCATACGGATGAAAACGGAGATATTGCATTCATTTTCATTAGATGACTAGATCCTTTCGTCCACCAAACGTACTCGCCGTAAATATACACTTTACGTTCATCGAAAAATATTGATATATCAAGAAACGTTCGAAAATCATAACTATAAAACTCAACAAAACAAAAAGAATGATATATTAATAGGTGTATTTAAAATTATTAGTAAATTTTATCATCCCAGACTAATTAATAAGTAGTTTATTAATTGATCTGGGAATTCTGGGATGATAAAATTTTTTTTTATAATTTTGTTATGTTATCCTTTATGACAAATTTAATTTGTGATTGCTAGATAACAACTTTCGGAACGAACATATTATTAACAATCCTTTGTACAAAAAAAAGATACTTCAAAAATTGCTATTTTATTATTTTTCCAATTATTATTATTCCATGTTGTACAAAGTGCTGGCCGGCTATGAAACATCTCCTTTGTTAAAGTATATTTAAAAAATAGTTTTTAGTTCATTAATTCTTCATTTGGCTAATCTTCTCCTAATTTATAAAAGAATAGTGTTTTATTCGTCAGTTTACAACCTTCTTATTATCTCTTAATTTTTAAAGACACGCTAAAAGTCAAAAGGACCAATTTTATATAAAATTTTATTTTCCTTAAGGTTTTTTTGAAAGTTTTCATTAAATTCGATAAGTTTTTGTATTCATCCCAATCAAAAAAAATTTTGGGCGCCGACGTTTTAAAGTTTTTAGAAAATATTCAGACAGTTTTTACAATAACTTGTGAGTACGTGTTTGAGTGCATGGTTTACATGTAGGTATGTAAATCTTCTTCAACTTATGAAAGGATTAATAAATATCTATCTGACAGTCGGCATTCAAAATGGTCCATTCAATATAGTTTACTATTAATTATTATTATTAGAGATTGGGACTTGTTAGATCATGTAGTTATTTAGTAATCTGAAAACAAATTTTTAAGTAATTCTTTCGGGACTCGTAAAGATATAAACTTGAACTTTATCGAATGTGGTAAAATCTAGTTTAGCGTATTCTAGATTTCTAATATAACATGATACGGCATCACGTACGACAGCCAACGCAAAACCACTGAGCATATAAATAAGAGTCGGAACTCCATAGAAAAAAATAATCGTTGATAGTTACAATTCATTACCAACCTTACACACCAAATAAGTGTCACCAACATTGAAATGTTATTCTGTCATTTTGACATTAGAGATGTCCTCTAATCAAAATTCGCTTCATATAGATATCGATAAAATTTTGTCGGTAAATTTGAATCTTTAGCGTAGCTAAATAGATTTATATTTTAGTAATAGGTAAAAAAAACGCAATTAGAATCAATACTTTATTATTAAAAAATGACCTGCATAGTCAGTGGTTATAATAACAAATACACAAATAGAGAATTACTTGATTAAATATTTCTAAAACACACCACGATTTCAGTTTGTAGTGAAAACACACAAACGTTTAGTAGAACATTTGTAAAACTTTCTTTTAATTTGTTAAATTGTACAGTAATAAAAGTTAGGAAACGGTCTCCTAGTTTTTGTAATCAATTCAAGCAATATTTCTGATCACCACTTCTGGAAATTGTAGTTGTTTATCCCAGAAATACTTTAACTAATTACATTTATTCAAAAACTTATTGCATTCAATTTTGGCTCTTATACAATATTAAAACTTGACAACACCACAAAAGCTTCTACATAGAAATAGGATACAGAGTTACATTAAAATTGAGATTTAATTATTTGTGTATGTTATTATACAAAAAAACGAATTGCTAATGTAGACTGATGCAGCCTATTTATAAGGTGGAACATCTTACAAAAACGGGTGGCGTCTTACTACCACGATATATCCCCAGACATCGCTTTTCACATTATAATTTTTTAAATAGTTTAATTAACACTATATTTAACAATTTATATCGCACAATATTTCACAGCGGAGCTGCCGGGATATATTCGCCTGCCAAAACCACCTTGAAAAGACAGCCGACCTTCCGATTTATAAACTAAACATACTACACATTTTGTAAAATATCAGTAGAATTGTCCATAGGCTTGAAGGGCTGCAGAATAATGTTTGCTACCATTCAAATTCAGTGGCTCAGTCAACAACGCCCCCACACCAACTCGCTTTCTTCTTATTTTCTCAGCATCTGAAAGTACAAGTTATATGAAAAACCAATTCTGATTACACATTTGGCTATCATTCCTACTTCAGTGAATGTCGGACGCCGAATTACATGGATACACCATCGTATTACTCTAAGAGATCAATTACTATCCCCATAGACCAAATTTCATCTTTCTTACATCACCTTTAAAAACATTTCAAGTGTAATAGTAAATTTCCTCTTGTTTTCCATTTTATTATATCTATGACTTCAGATGCTGTACGAGGCGCCACCAACACGTCTCCCGAATTCATCATGTAACATAAAACATTTTAAGATTACAGGATATTAGTTGACAAAATTTCACATACTTAGAGCAACAGCATGATATGTATTAAATTAATTACTATTAGGGACATAACATAAAGACCATAAACCTATATAATTTTCTTTTACACTTTCCTAATCTAAGGTGAATAAATTACATTAAAATTAAATCAAATTTGCATATAAATTGATTCAACAAAGAATTGTTATTTTATAATCAAAACTATTCAAGTCAGATGTATGAAATTGCATGAAAATAGGTTTTGCAATTAGTAAAACCATAACATTTCAAAAATATTATTTTACCTTCATTAATCTAAAATTTTGCCTGGAAACTATTCTTAGACTTTTCTAACCAGATGTAAGTATAAACACTACTGAAATACTGTTAAATTATTATCAGGTTTAAGAGATAGGATGGAAAATTTAGTTATTGGAAATTATTCAGTTAGTTATAGCCCCTGATTTACTCTTTGGCACTGTCGTCTTATTAATAAACGAGCTAAGCGATCTAATACAATTTTAGGCGTGTCTGTGTGAGTTTCACAATTCATCCACCTTATGTCACATTTACTAAAAAATAGTGTTACAGTCAATTGGCAAATGTTTGTTACATGTAACTGATTAATTACTTCTTTTTCAAAAATATCTAAAGCATCCTGTATCAATCCACATAACTTTATAGATGGATATGTCAATGCATGTTGATCTTTCCACCATTCTCTTAAAGTTATGTAAGAATAAATAGGATTGCTTTCAGGATTATTTTCTTGGAGAGCCTGTTCACATACAACACAATTCAGGCTTTTGACCACCGTAGAAGCTATATAACCACTAATGTACACTAACGGTTGTTTATCAATTTCAGTGAAATCAGTTTCAACAATATCAAATTCTTCTGGTATAGTTAAAACTGGAACCTCTGAATGTACGTCAGTAATTTGAACTGTTTCAGATTCAGTAGTTTTGATAATACATGTTGATCTAAATCAGGTTCAGTAGGATTCTCTTCAAATAGCATATCATGAAAGTTGGTTAATAGTTTTGATAATCTTTTGGCAATTAGCGCTTCTACTATGGGGCAGTTAACCCGGATATTATAGTACTTTTAGGGCAGCTATAAAATTGGTGCAAGTAGGATTTCTATTTGTCGGATTGTACTGTCTAATTATACCGAAAATATTTTCTAATGCATCCTGATTGAACTGCCTTAAATTCATATGTTTAAAACCATACTTCTTTCGAAGTAAGTACCAAATGTCTCGTAATGTATCCATTGAGAGTACATAACCACGAAGACATTTTACTTTTGTACTTGGTTTTCCATCAGCATCTATGAATTTGGTATTTAATAATTTTTTTAAATCTGTCCATACCTTCAAATGTTTGGTTTTAATGGACACATTTTGTCTTAGACCTATTTTAATATCTTCAGCACAGGAAGGACCATTTGTGAAATCAAACAACTTATTAAGTTCTTCGATAATCAAAGCAGTGTCCATCATAGCAGTACTATTCTCTTGGTAGTGACGTGACTCTGTCATTAATTTTAAGACAGCAGATACTGTATGACTTAACATTTGCGCTGCAATTTTTACTTTCATTTTAGCCTTTCCTTTAGGCTTAACATGTACAGGGCTAATTTTGGACAGATACAAAAGATTTTTATTCTTTTTCTCTACTTCTATTAAATGGGACCAATATCCTACACGATTGTTAAAGTGTATGTTACCATTAAGAAGAAAATTGTTTCTTATAGATTTAAATAAATGAGGTACATCATACATAATAAACAATTTTGCCTATCCACCACAAAATAATTTTGTCACGTATAGAAGTTGAATGTGTTAACTTCTTTAAAATATTAATTCCCCCCATATTCGTTGATCCCTGATCACAAACAGTGACAATTATTTTAAAACCTGTTGAGTTTATGGCCCTAATTATCTCAATAATTATACTAGCTAATTTTGAGATGATACTGAGTCTTTACGAAATAAAATGCAACTGGTTGCTTAAATTTAGCACAAATACCCTGTAACATAAATACTAATGCATGATTTGCTAATTGATCTGTCCTCTCATACCCTGATCCATAATCCTCATAACCTTCAATTTTATCAGAGGGCATATCATATGTAAGATGACTACTTATTGACATTTCATCAAATACTAATGCACAAAGTCTATCTTGAATAGATCTGCTTGAAGATATTGATTTTAAATACTCTAATATTTTATAATTAATGCCGGGTGCTATAGGGACTTTCTGTAACAAATTTCCTAAAGTTTTAATGCTAGGCAAAGGGATTATGTTTTGCAAGTATCTATATGTTTTAGGAGATCGTTTTAAAATACAAATAGCAGCTGCTTTTAGATTTGTTGACCAACGTCTTCCAGTAGGTTTTCTTTCTGGTTTTGAAATGCCGACAAGACGAGTTCTTTTAAAATTGGGGATTCAATGTTCTCAATTAATTTGGCACTTTTTTGAGACTAGCCAATGTATATTTTGTTTTTCAGTTGTTGAATTAATTTCTTTTCCTTGGCGACATATCTGAAACAAAACAAAATTTTGGAGGTAGTTCTCAGGAGTCTTGTAAGAAAATTATAATTAGAAACTATTAAAATTATTTGAATAAAATAGCTAAGCTACTGAAATCCTTGTTATAATTAATATTGTTATGATGGAAACGAAAGAGCTTTATTTTTAATTTATGGAGAACACAACTATACAAATGATGTGTAAATAATAATTATTCAATACCAGTTTTAATATTTTTAATAATATGATTTGCTACTCTTTCCATATGCTTCAATCATTAAACGTATCTTAATAATTATCTCCATGGAGCACTCTACAATCATAGCTTTTTAATAATGCAGTTTTAGAACATTACAGACTACATGGATGATGTGATAAGATTTTCTTTTTTTTTTCTTTTTTTACTTTTGTAATATTCACCACAAAAATTCAAGGATTCCAGTACAAAATATAACAGCAATATAAATATTGAGGTCAGCTATGTTTAATAAAATCTAAATAATCATATAAGGTGGTTGGTTGGAATAGAGCTACAACAACTACCATTAAAATGACAAGAATTAGAACCAACAGCCTAACATGCCTTTTAGAACATGAGGGTCAATTTAATTTGAATTAGGCTTTAAATAAATGCATTTCCAGGATAGAAATCAAAGCACATTATCTGTTAATGAGATTAAGGACTAGCACTGTTTAGTAATGGTTGTCATATATAAACACAGTTCGATTTTAGGTGCTCACCTGTGGCATATGATTCGCTTGGAATAGGTTGTCTTTCTGGACTTGTGCCTGCCATTTCCTCTTGTGCGAAAACTAGAAACATTAATTATTTTCCTTATTAAATGTTGTAATATTCACAAAAAAACAGTAGAGCTTAAAGTTGACAATAAAAATGTTAGAGTTAGATAGTACAGTAAAATCTAAACAATCACATAAGATGGCTGGATGGTATAGAGTTGTAATAACTACCATTAAGATGACAATAATCAAGACCAACAGCTTAACATTCCTTCTACAACATGAGGGTCTGTTTCACTTGAATTAGGTTTTAAATAAATGTATTCTCAGGATGGAAATCAAATTACACTATATGGTAATGAAGAAAAGGACTACCTCTGTTACTTAACTTACCATTATTTAGTAATGGTTAACAATTATAAATATATTTTTATTTTTATATGCTCACCTGTGGTATACGATTCACTCAGGGTAGGTTGTCTCTCCTCACTTGTGCCTGGCATTTCCTCTTGTATGGAAACTAGAAACATTAATTATTTACCTTACTGCATCTTGTAATATTCACCAAAAACAGTAAGAGCTTAAAATTGACAATAAAATTATATGAGTCAGGTATATGCAGTAAAATCTAAACAATCATATAAGACGGTTAGTTGGTATAGAGCTGTAACAAATATCTTTAAAATGGGAACAATCAAGAGAAGCGGTTTAACTTGTCTTCTAGAACATGAGGGTCTATTTAATTTGAATTAAGTTTTCTAAATAAATGAATTCCTAGAGTAGAAATCAAATCACATTGATAATAAGAACTAACCACTGCTTAATAATGGTTGACATTAATAAACACAGAGTTATATTTTTAGGTACTAACCTGTGGCATATGCTTTGATTGGAATAGGGTATCTCTCCTGAATTGTGCCTGGCATTTCCTCTTGTACGAAAACTAGAAACATTAATTGTTTTCTTATTAAATCTTGTAATATTCACCAAAAAAAACAATAAAAGCTTAAAGTTGACAATAAAAGTGTTGGAGTTAGATATGTACCATAAAATCTGAACAATCATATAATTGGTTGGTATAGAGCTATAACAACTACCATTAAGATGACAAAAATCAGAATTGATGGCTTAACATGTTTTATAGATCATGGGGTCAGTTTAATTTGAATTAGGCTTTAAATAAATGCATTCTCATGGTAGAAATCGAACCACATTTTCCGATAATGAAAATAAAGACTACCACTCATACCTACCCTACCACTTGTTAGTGATGGTTAACAATTGTGCAGATTAAAATTAAATTTGGCCAACTCCACCAAACCAAAAAAGTTAAATATTGATTTTGCAAGCTAATAAAAATCTTTAAAGTAGCAATATTCAAAATCAGCCTACTCCATCGTTTCATGAAAAAACAGGCACAAATTTAAACATATGTTTCAAAACTACTTATCCCCATATATTTGTCTTAATCAAGACATTAATAGACAAATCCACTTCAGCCAATCAGAACTCTCGATTCTGTTATCATGGCTGATATTTAGTATTAGTACTGTGAGGTTAATGTTTTGTTGCTCCACCATACAAATCCAAAGAATTGAATATTGATTCGAGAGGATTGACAGATATCGAACACCTAACCAAGTGCTAATTTTACTTTTTATAATTATCTTAGTCCGCTAATCATTAAAATAATAATTTCTACGTATATTTCATGCTAACTAGGCACATCCTCAGAAAATTGCAGGCAATCACATACACCAGGTGTAAGGAGTGTTAAAATAACTGACACAACCTCGTTAAGTGAACCGCTGTCAAGCAATGTCAACCATTGCATGACAGCAATTGGATAGAGATTGGATATTGGATAGAGAAAGGAGAGGCAAAGCATTAGATAGAGATTTATAGTGGAGAGGCAGATTCGAGGGTCAGCGGTGGGTTGCATGCTGCATGTTGTAGGCAAGCGCCTATTATGGATTTCCGCGAATTAACGCCTCACACAATACAATGTTTATAAGGAGTTTTAAATCGCCATCGCATAACTAGTAGGATGACTGAAGAACACTGTGATGGTGACAGAAAAAAGGTTTTACATACTTCAAAATGAGAAGCTGTGGAGAAATTCATCAAAACGATTAAACCTATTGAGAGCCATTACTGCCGAGTTAAAAAAAAGTATGTATATATTTTCATCCTAAACTTTCTATTACTTAATTATACCTAATGTATAAAGATCAATGCAAACTAGAATATGAAGTTAAACTGAGTTTTTTCAGACTGATATTTAACACTAGGTTTAATATTAGTTTCGGAAGTCAGAAAAAAAATGTCTGCTCCATGTGTCTTCAATTATGAGAAAGGTCTTAAAGTAGAAACATTCACTTCTGCAAAACGCATTTTGTTGATACAATTACACATGTATACATTAAGAGCTAAAGAATTTTTCAACTACTACAGGAAGAGACTCCCAATTTGCTTGTAATATAATTTGATTGTTTAAAAAATGCACCACTCCCCAAATTTACCAAACAATTAGTATATTATGTTGACAAATCTACTTGTATAATTTTTCATCATCACAGGTTCCTCCCATAATAAATTATCGAAGAACAATGTAAAATCATTATATGTGAACATAAGATCAGTCAAGAAAAGGATCAAACAAAATATATCTAAGCCGTATTCTATTGCCTAAATCAGATTAATACAGAAGGTATTGTAAATAATTGGAAGACAAACTGTAAAGAAATGTCGCAATTAACTCAGTATTCATTTCCATTTAAGTAAATGCAAAAGGTTTCTTTTGAAAAAATGCAGTTGACCAAACATCGAACCAAATTCAAATGAGAACTTTTTTTGATGTTTGTTTTTATGTTTTTCATTTTTCAGGTTTTCATTTTCAGTTTTATGTTGCAATGAGTATTAATAGAGGCATAATAATTAGTAATTTCATTTAATTACCTATACAATAAAATAATACTTAATTTTATTTATAAATATGACCCTGTGCTATTCAAGCTCCTTACTCAAATCAAAAGTACCTAATCCCAACAGTATTTAATTCTAAAGTAGTTAAATCCCACGTGTATAAATCAAAATATGCTACCTCCGAATATTTTATCAATTTTGTGTTCTTTCCATTACATTTTTGTTCCAAAAGAAAGTTTTAATGTTTTCTAAAAGATATGATGAAACTTTCTTCAATCCAATGTTGTATAGCAATAGCTTATAATAAATCCTACAATCTTTTACTCCCTTATTTGAAAAGTAATTTTGGTGGAGATGGCATAGTTTGATTTTAATCCACACAATAAATACGTTTCCATTTTCATGTGATTACCTGTAGTATACGACTCGCTGAGGGTAGGTTGTCTTTCCTGACTTGTGCTTGGTATTTCCTCTTGTATGGAAACTAGAAACAATATTTTCACACATAAACTTAATGTTAAAACGATAAAATTGAAAGGTAGTTATACTTTATAGAAAATGTCATGAATATGATTAAATAAACATGCTCACACCAATGTTTGTTACTTTTAGTGAATTTAAAATGAACTTTACAATTAAGGTGCCAAAATACCAATTCATTTTATCACTCTGGAACTGGGATCGACTCAGACATATTAAAAGAAATAAATGACAAAAATATTCAATTATTTACCATCTATTAATTAATAGATATGTGTGAGATTTCAGAGCTAATACTATGGAAACTATGAAGGATGTTAGAAAGATGAAAATGTTTATTATTTACCTGTAGTATACGACTGGCTGAGGGTAGGTTGTCTTTCCTGACTTGTGCTTGGTATTTCCTCTTGTATGGAAACTAGAAACAATATTTTGACACATAAACTTAATGTTAAAACGATAAAATTGAAAAGTAGTTATACTTTATAGAAAATGTCATGAATATGATTAAATAAACATGCTCACACCAATGTTTGTTACTTTTAGTGAATTTAAAAATGAATCTTTACAATTAAGGTGCCAAAAATACCAATTCATTTTTATCACTCTGGAACTGGGATCGACTCAGACATATTAAAAGAAATAAATGACAAAAATATTCAATTATTTACCATCTATTAATCAATAGATATGTGTGAGATTTCAGAGCTAATACTATGGAAACTATGAAGGATGTTAGAAAGATGAAAATGTTTATTATATAACAATAATTACCATTTCTAGAAAATAAATGCTGAGGAAAATCGAGCAGCTGCACATCAGTAAGAGGAGGTCTAGATAAATTTATTTTGGAACTGCATGTTTCTTAAGTCTGTTTCCTTTTATTAAAATCTTCCTTTGAAAAATGGTTGCCACATACAAAACGTATTTTATTAAGCTTCTCAATTGGTAAGTACACTAATTCTTCATTGCCAACAACCTTTAGCCACTGTTTACAGCTGAAAGTATAATAAAATTGAATGAGGTAATTTATGTTTTAAGGTTAATTAACTAGTTCATTGATTTAATTACAGTGGAGACTCAATTATCTAGACATCAATTATAATTTAATAATTATATGGATTGCCACCTGAAAAAACTTTGTAGTCTAATTCATATATGCACCGATATGTACAACTGGCACTATCTGTCCGGCCCTGTGCAAGCACTGCCCGAGTATTTTATTGTTGTTTTAATTAGGCCAGCACTCACTAAGCGAGTTACTAAACTTTACACCGCTGTATCGTGTCATGTCTGTACTTAAACATATCAAAGCGTAAGGGAATGGTATTCTAGCTTAAAGATTAAATAAATATTATTACTTCATTAAAAAAATGAGACACCAATCATAAGTTATCTGGTATAGGTGATATAGATTTGGTATAGTTAGGTATAAATGATTTCATAATAAGTGATATTGTAGTATGGATGTACCCTACATTGGGTATTGAATATCCAGAATCGTGATTTAAAATCAGCAGCAGGAAAATTATATTTATTTGATCAATTCTTCAAATTATCGGTTCATGAATTTTATATATACTAAATATCACACATTAAATATTTCATATTCAGATATTTATTACTATTAAGGCTTTTGTATGAGAGTAGAAGCCTTGATCAAAATCATCTGCAATTTGGTTATCCAAATGCCTTACGCTAACAATTAAACCAGTTAATCTCCACTGTACATATACATATATATCATACAATTCAATTATTATTTTGTGTATCATTAGGTAAGTCGCAACTATTTAGATATTATAATTAGTGTATTAGATACTGTTCAAAAATGACAATAAGGCCTATTTCACAAATGGATAGTAGTTACCTCAAATATCATATTGTTTCTCGAAGCTCAAGTCCTTATTACCATGCCTTAATAAGCAAATTCTTTAGGTAGATATTAAAGAGTCCAAGACGAAAAACACATAGATAGATAGGATTGCATAATGTAGGTACTTACATGTTTTCATCTAACGGAAATCTTGCGAAAAATAATGGTTTTCCGGTGATAGTGACCCTCTTAAATGGCATATTTCACAAATTCGATGAGATCGATGCGGTTTGTTGATCATTTTAGGCTTCTAATATAAATAACGAGTGCTATAAATCTTTAAACACCAAATGGAAAAGTAAGTGCTCAACTCAATATTTACGCTCGTAAATTATGATGAATGATAAATCTCTAAAGCATAAAATTGATAAAGCAGCGAGATATTCCACCTAATGCAACGCAACACGAAAATAAACGACAAAACGGTTTAAAAATATGAAGATGTCGATATTAGGTCGAAATAGATCGATAAAATTTAATTGGGTTACCATTATAGACTTTTTTGCACTTAAAAAAATGAAAACAATTTCAGTAATAATTACAGCAATAAATGTGACTGATTTTAATAAATACATAACAAAATATAAAACACACTTTTATAATTATGAAATATACAGTATAAAATATATACTATTAGTAAAAATATAATTATACCATCCCTGAAAATGGTTTTTTTTTTAGATTGAGCAACACTATTTGTAATTTTGTCAATGTTGGTACTATATTCGAAGCGATCCATAGAAATAATTTTTGTATGAGAGTTCCGACTCTTATTTATATGCTCAGTGCGCAAACTAACTGCATTTCAGAACGTGCTTCGTGCTCAACGAGGAACGACGTGACAACCTTCAGCAAGGTAAACAAGATTGGAACATCATAAGTTTACAACCCGTTCAAAACTATTTTATCAGAAACAGCTATTTCAATGATTGTAATTTCTTTGGCAAAATTGTTTTCAAAAAAGATGATTAAGAATATTTGCGGAAACATGCATGATTAATTAACAGAGTACCTCTCTGTGTGTGTGTCTAATGTGTGTGTGTGTTTCCTTGTGTGGAGTGTGTGTGTGTTTCATGTGAGAGAGAGAGAGAGTCCTATGTGTGTTCGTAGTGCGTGTGCGTGGGTGCATGCGTACTCCGTGCATGTACAATTTTGAGAGATTGAAATCATGTTCATGAAATATACCTGGTTTTTTTTTGTTCATATTCAATCGTATTTGGTCTGACTTAACGGAAATCCAAGATTAGACGTATCCTTGCGACATATATTGACATGCAAAATGTTACCACTGATCCTCGAATCTGTTCTTCTATTACGAATTCCCATATAACGAATTAAATATTGAAGAGGCTGACAGATGTCATAATCTAAGAAAGTGCTAATTTTTAGAGAGGATCAGAGGTTATGTCTCCCGGGACTGGATCTTGTATAACTATTTTAATGAAATTAGAAACAGTCTTAACTGAATCTCGTATATGCATATTCTTCTCCGATTCAAAGATTGAATTTGTCGTTGGATTTATCCAACTTTTTATCATTTACTAAGCTTTATTTTAGATATACTATAGCACTTTTAGTATAGCACCTTTAATAATACTAAAGAAAATACAAAACACTTGAACTCAATATCAAAAAGCTAACTGGTCTCTCTTGTTAGTAATTCATTGAGTACACTTCAACAGCAGATCAGTAATAACATACACTTGTGTACCACAGTGTTAATTTTACAAATGGTATAATCGTCGTCGTTGTCGCTGATAGTATTCAAAAAAAATGTGTGCAAGTCACACACGACAGAAATGGTAACTTCAAAAAAAAAGTCACTCCGAGAGATTAAAATGATTATAGGCTATCATAGTAATAATTGTAAAGTTTATTTTCTTAATACATTAATTAAATGAATATTTACATAAATACAACAAAATGTATTATCAATTTAAACCACAACAAGTTTCTTAATATAAATTCAATTTTCTATTGATTTGAGAAGTAATTCACTGTACTGCCTGAGTCATAAACGTACACTTATCAATAAAAATAAAACAAAATAAATTAGGAATTTTACTCGAAACAAATGACTGTAGTACTTCGTGTAAGAGGGTGGACAGAAAAAGGAAAAATTCCTCGAACAAATAGTCGGATTCGTCACTTCTAAATAAATTTATTAATCCGACAGTTTTCTCTATTATTTAGCCATCAAAATTTTACAACCTACAAAATCAATAAATCCTCTTTTATAACGCCAAGCGTTTCATACGTCCTGC
The DNA here is from genome assembly GCA_005406025.1 of Eumeta japonica. NCBI lineage: Eukaryota > Metazoa > Arthropoda > Insecta > Lepidoptera > Psychidae > Eumeta > Eumeta japonica. Next base: position 570 of record BGZK01004101.1, on the reverse strand, counting down.
TACGCTATTGTTTCGGCCCTAGATACAGCTAACTTTTTAAGGTATGATTATAACGTAAATGTAAAAAGGTCCTTTAAGGTAAAAACAAAACTCGATTTGTTTCAATAACGTAATGCGTGTATTAACCCAAAACACTTGTATTGAGGCAAAAATCTAGTCTAATTTTAGTTTTAAAAATTTAACGTTTTACTTGACAATTTTAAACCTATACTGCGTATATATGAATAATTAATGTACACCATGAATGTCAAACGATTACTTTTAATATAATATTATACAATTACAATTTAAGGAATCGTTCTTTCAGGATCTTCAACTCGTTTTGATGAACCCATTTAATGCCTGTGGCCGAAGCGGGACTCGGTGGTCGAGATACACATCTGTAATAAGAAAAAGAATTTACTTTATATATAGGAACTTTAGTAATGAAATGTTCAAAAAATATTTGAATTATTTATATTCAATGAAAACATCCTGCAAGTATCTATCTTTATGGGGTACAAACTAAACGTAAACGATTCGTTTGATCGATTTCGTATCGATATAATAAGCCTATCTAATAAACTTTCA
>BGZK01004100.1:0-16306 GCA_005406025.1 Eumeta japonica | reverse complement strand
TTTCTCATGTGTCAGTTGTTCGCTTTGTGCGCGAAATGTACGAGATTCTGCATTGTGGGCACGAAAACTGAATTGATACTCAATAAAATTGTTGTATTAAAAGAATATGTTTTGTCAATCTTACTTTGACAAAAAGATATTTTAAATGAGTTATCTGTATTTTACGATTCGTGGTAACTAAAATGAATGATTCTGTTAAGAAAAGAGGTATGAAAGTGAATTTGAGCAAGACTAATGTAAAGCTGTTTGAAAGAGGCGAAAGGAGTAATACATGCGATATATATATAGAAGACGGGAGAGTTGAAGAAGTGAAAAAGTTTGTGTACTTGTTTATGGCATATTTGTCTATAACACACATATTGAAGGAACAACAATTGCGAAAACATATGGAACGGGGCCTTATTTGCTATTATAAATAGAAAAAGTGGATCACAACAAGCATTATTGACTATTCATAAAGGAATACCGCTAACTACACATATATACGGTAGTGGAAGTTGTGTAAGGCAGAATGAAATTAAAAGTATAATAAATACAGTGGAAATGCGATCCATGCATAGTTGAGTGTCTTTAAAAGATATGTAGAAAGATGTGCAATAGTAGAAGTCATGTTATAATGTGGTGTTTTAAAACTTTTTTCTACTTTCGAGCTCACAGTCTTCAAATATACACCCGGAAATAAATTATTAAGTTTGAGTTGAAAAATTTTTCTTTTGTAACAGCGATTTCGGCTATCGCCGCGTAAGCCCGCACTTCGGATTTCCCTTCACACGTGGCCTCAGAGAACGGATTTCTTGTGGTGTATGGGCAAAATGATGGACAGCATTTTCAGATGATCAGACTTCTTTATTACAGCCGATTTTCACACGGGGCGGTCGGAGTACAACTGCGGCGGATGCACCGATTATGCTGCAATTTATAGATAGCGTATCCGCCTGCACATGTGAGTTGCATACATTTAAATTAAGAGAGTGTAGCCATGCAATTTGCATTTTTTTCGCATGAGCGCCATATGCGCTTGGAACACCGATTCGAGGCCCTACCGTAACGACCGTCACGGTTCTAAGCCTCTGATTGATCCTCCCCGCCAAGGCACAATTCCTTATGCAACTCATATGCACATCACATTTGATTCGTATTTACAATTAAATACAACATAATATATACAACAAGACAAAATAAAATACAATATATATATACGAAAATAGGCAAAAATATACAATTTCTTACGACTAATCCGTACCCGGGTGATAAAACAAGACAATTTAAATAATTTAATAAAAACAACACAAAATGAAATACAATACAAAACTATTCTTAACCGAATTCCGTTCGTATGGGGTAACGACACCTGTAGGTGAACACCCCCCAGTAGATGGACACATATGATTTCAAATAGCAATTACATTAAATTTAAGAGCAAAAATGTAAAGTTATAATTTTTATCTATAAGAACATATAGTTTGGATTGCGAAAAATACTTTTTTATATTCAGTTTTATTAAAATAATAATTTTAAATAATTATTCAAAAGTGGCGACAAGAAGTTTAGCTCCGAGAGCGCCACCACTAGTAAGCATGTGACGTAACTGGTAAATGTTATTTGTTATTACTATCGTAAATATTGAAAAAAGTAAGTTATGTATATTTTATTATGTTTATATTTAACTAATATACCTATAAATATAGTATTTAAATAATTAAATTGAAAAAAATATGAATATTAAGTGTCCATCTATTGGTGACCCTTTTTTAACCTCTATCCAATAGATGAACATTGAGTTTACATGGTGAATTTGCCTATTTTTTGAAATTTTATTCGTTAACAATGTTTATTAATATGAACTTATTTTTACTTTTATAGATAACTGATAAAAAAAAGTGTTACAAAGTACATTCGTATTCGCCAGATGATTTGAAAAATGCATTGCAAGATGTTAACGATGGAATCAGTATAAACTCGACTGTTGTGTTTAAAAACTTTCTATAAATTATTGATTACCATTCTAATTATATTAATATATTACGTTACTTTGCATGAGAGAGCATCACGTGTTAAAAGATGATAAAAAAGATAATTACTTTCTTGATATATTTTAAAATTATTATTTGTTTTGATTTATTTTACCTTCTTTATCATTTTTTTTTATTCTATGGTGGGAATAATTAATAAATTAATTATTTCTCGCGTGATTGATATGTTAAAAATCTCGATTGTTCGGTGTTCATCTATTGGTTTTGACTGTCCATCTACTGGAGATTTTGTCCATTTACTGGGGTTTTGGTATTTTCATAAATTTTACGTTTTTATTAATTTATTGACAAGTTTTACGTAATTTTCATTATTTTTTTTAGTTAATTATATATTTTTACATTAATATAATTCACTTTATTACAAATTATTTATATATTACTATATTGTTTTGCTAAAAGAATATGAGAGTTTGCTTAAATGTTCATCTACTGGGGTATTTACCCTAAAACAAAATAATATATTAGTGGTCCAATTTAAACATTAAGCGCAGCTGTCCGTAACACTCCGAGAAAGACAAAGCTTTTTCAAGCTCTATGCACTCAAAAGATGATTTCAATTCGTTTTTATCTGTAAGCACAAATATCATTTTTTAATAAAACAACTACTTTATTTTACACTGCAATACCCTATGGAATACGTTGTTCAATTTTCATTTGCTTTGCAGAATTGAAGGTAATTTTTATGCAAAGGAAGTTGAGGTATACCAAACATGGACCTACAAGTCTTTGACAATAGATACTTATCAGGTAATATATAAAGGAAGAAATAGAAATTATTGTAAAAGAAGCTTTATATGCGGTGAAATAACAAAGTGAAGATCTTTAGAGAATTCTCTATAGATATATCATAATTTAAAACACATTAACGTTCTTAAATGATACGTTCAATAATAATTTTACTATAGAGAACGTTTATATATTGTGGTATAGTAATTTTAACGCTATAAATTTGTAATTAACGCCAAAATCTTACTACTACATCAAATTATGTCCAATGGATCCGACGATAACGATGATGAAAAGGATATTGTTGACGACGCTCTAAAACTATGAAATTAAAAGAAATTAAGTAAATAAATTTGTTTGCATAAATTATCTTAAAATTGTGTACATTTTTAAATTCAATGCTTCTTGTTAAATCAGCCATTAGGAACAAAGAGTTGCCGATAATGATATTTGCACACGTTCTGCTTTCATTCTGAGCTATTCGATAGTTTTGGATTACGTAATTGTGATTTTGTACATAGACATATTCGATAAACTACAATCCATTATACTAATTATTAGTAATTACTATTTCACAAAAAAAAAACCCTAAATAATTCAAATGTGTATATTTATTTATGATTCGGGAATAATATATTAAGTAAAATTTTTGAAAAAATATTTCCTGCACAATGTGATTATGATATAGATGCTAAAATTGTTTGCCAGTCGTTACCATAATTTTTTAAACTAAACTCATTAAGATATGAACGTTTGACTTTGAAACGCTTGGTTTTTTTGCTGGTTTCGGTCAGGTACTTGTCAAAAACTGTTCTGCATGTAATAAACATACATACCTGAGCTTCTTTGCATATCTCATTTGAATTAATGTCATGAACCCATAGCAGGCAATAATTGAAGGATATTGTTTTTTCATTAAAATAGAAAATTCCATCTTCACCCAACTGCATTTGTAGCGTCTTCTCCTATACTTTTTTGGCGTAATTTACTAATAAATATACTTATTCTGGTATATATTTCATGATCATTGCTTTCTTTCGAGTTAGGGTCTGCAATTCTATATTCTGAGACAAATTTTGTTTAACACAAAATAAAATATGAAAATTTCTACGAATCTCATTCAATCATAATACTTTTTAGTGATTTTTATTTTTACTTAACCATAAACCACTAAAAATAATATAGCCATTATACTTTATTTAAGCTATCTTCACAAAATTGTATTAAAGTTAGACAATTTATATGAATACAGATTAATTCATCGAACCACAAGCCATTCTAATCACAATTTTTGGTACTAACTAGAAAAACTTGTTCTTAGACTAAATTCAGCCAATTATATGGCCTCTTAGGGTATTTCTATTCCACACTCTGAGTATTCACAAAAATAAAAATGTATCGGATATTCTTCCATTGGTTTCTGTTGTCTCCACTCTAAATTTTATGAAATCATTTTATGAAAGAATTCTTAATATTTCTATGGAACCCTAGAAATATATGAAATATCCTTTTATTGGTTTTGAGTTTTTTTCCATTCTAAATTTCACCGAAATATGTTCATCTATACGGATTCTTAGTAATACAGATCCCTAAAAAATGTATCGAATTTTCTTTTGTTTGTTTTTATTTGTCTCCACACTAATATTTATTGAAATTATTTTAAATTGTAAGGATTCGTATTAACTTTCACTAAACTCTAAAAACATATCGAATATGCTTTTATTGGCTTTTATCCATCTCTGTACTAAATTTTATTGACACCGGTTAATTTATAATAGTTTTCATAATTGTCACGGAACCCTAAAAATGTATCGGATATTTGTTTATTGGTTTTCAATTGTCTTCATAATGAATTTTATTAAAATTTATTAAATTATAAGGATTTCTAGTAGTTCTCACAGAATCCTAAAACGTATCGAATGTCTTTTATTGATTTTCATTAATCTCCATAATAAATTTTATTGAAATCATTTAAATTCTAAGGATTCGTCTTAATTCTCACAAAACCCTAAAACGTATCCAATATCCTATTAGCTTTTTTTATATCCATCCTATTTTTTTCGAAATGAGTTTAACTGAAATAGTTTAGATTTAAGAATCATCAAACAATTTTTCACATTTTATTTGACCATATTCATGAAAAGTCATTAGATTTTTAGGCAAATGGCTATGCAACACTTTCATGAACTGTTTTTAACTTTCCGCTATGAAAATTAAAAATTACATGAAATTGGAAAGTTACGGTTTGTAATCTAAAAGGTCTTTAAGATATTTTAGGATCCTAGGAATCTATTTCAACCATTTCCCAGTGATGTCCGTATGTCCCAAGATTTGTATGTGTGCGTGTGTGTTGATAAAAGTTTTGAACAGATTAACCGATCATAACGCAGTTTGTGTCATTCAAAAGGATTTGACTTAACTTATAATTCTTATAACTTCAACTAGTTTTGCCTTATAAATTTTGGAAGCATCTCAAAAACTATATTTAAAACAATGTATTTTGAAATAACCCTCAGTCAATACTAAATACAAATCGATACAAAATTTACACAACTCTTTTCGAAAAAGTTGCATCGACTATGTAAACTGTACAAAGTCGGTTTATTTCTTCAGAAGAAATCGTTGGAGAAAAATTTCATAGAAAAATTGCTTTTTACAAATTTTGTAAACTGGGCTATCTGTAAATTCTTAAATCTATCCTATTATTCTCTTTGATAAACAATATGGGTCGTTGCTAAATGCATTAAAATTATTTAGTTTGTTTAAGAGATATTGTAGGAAAAAATTTTAAAGCACGTTTTTTTTAATATATATTAAACCATTACATATAATTGTAAAATCTAACCAGTTTTTCTTTCAAAATAGCGTCGGTTATTTTAAGTTTTGAATCAAATTTGATTAGTTCATTCGAGATATATGGTTAACGAAGTTTAGAAAAAATAGATTTAGCAAAATACACGAGAAATACTTAATAGATTGATGATTAGTACTCAATCATTATTTTCTGTTTATAACACTTCGTAACATACATACTTCGTAACTAACACAAAGCGCTCAAAATAATATAATAGTTGAAAAGTGAAAAAAAACATTGTATATATACAGGATGGAATCGATCATGCGTCTTTCCGCAAACATTCATAATCTTCTTTTTTAGAACAACTTTGTTAAAATAACTATAACTTAAATATATCTTTAAAAATGTGCTTATAAATAATATAAAATAGTATACATAAAACTATACAAAATGCTCGATTAGACGGCGTACATGCGCCCGCGCCGCGCCCGCGCGCCTAGAGCCCGCCACGCCTGGGACAGTGTCTAACAGACTATGCAATGTATTATTTATTTTAAAGAACTAACTAGCCACTTACCTACAAGTGACACTTGATGTTGTCAGTGATGTAAAGGTCGTCGACGGTATTACTATAGTCTCTGATTTTCCACGTGTAAGCAAATTATCGCGTAAATACTATAAACGCACGCAATATCATTCATGGACACGCAGATTGTTGACTGTCAGGGTAAGTTCCACTATAAAGTTTTAGAGCTGAGCGATTCTACCTCTGCAAACTCCCCAACAATAAGTCATGTTTGCACATTTGATAGCAGTGAAAGGCATTGTTATTAAACGCTTTAATACTAATCACTAAAAGCGCGCCTTGAGTCGTTAAACGCACGCGGAGGGGCGCATCCGCAGCAAGCTTGCTACAGACTTTCACTGGCGCCCGTCTTATGCGAGCCTTGCATCACGGAGTGAACCGGTTTGGGCGCACGCACCGCTTTACTAACCGCTAGAGCCGTGCTTCATACATTTGCATTATAACTTTCTGAGTTATTACACTCAGAAACGGCTATTTCATTTATTATGGTTTCTTCGGAAAAGAGCTTATGAATATTTGCGGAAAGACGCATGCTCAACTCCATAGGGTTTACATACATTTTGAACTCTAAGATCTCAAAACGTATTATTATTGTGTTTTCGATTTCATAGAACTTGATAAAGCAAATAAATCGACCTCTGGAGTGTAATGAACTTAATAATTTATGGTTACATTATTTTTAAACGCTTCGAGATCGAAAGTAGTAAAAGTTTCAGTGATAATCTCCAGGGTGAACCGTCTTTCAAATGTTTAATCTTGAATAGCTCAAAACTCTTGAACAACATATATAACTCAAGGTCTTTAAAAACACATCGATTAATATCACAGTGGTAAGTTTTAGGCATGGCCTACAGAATCAACCGTTACACAGAATTTTTTCAACGAATTTATCGTAACCTAAAAGAATGTGATCTATACATGGAGGCCTGTTTTCCGAAAAACCCGCAAATTGTAGAAATCACGGACATGCGTGTATTTGTATTTAATAGGTAGGGATTCTTACATTTTTTAGAACTGGCCACTTAGAAACTGTAAAATAAAAGAACTTACTTCGATTTTAAAAATACAACTCTTTGCCAACCCTATTATGTATATTGCATTCATCTGTCATTTGTTTTTGTAAATTGGCGGCAAAAAGAAAATTGTTCGTCCCACGTGAATATAAATTTAAAACAACATTTTTTTATATAATGATATTTTATGAATTTCGTTGACATTTAAGCCAAAGGAAAAGTTACATTAGACTTTGGTTGGCATTTTATGATGAAGCTCCCTTGCTTGACCACTGTCTATAACTAGTTTAACGAAATGAAATGTCCTCGCACTAATCTGAATAAAGATCTATTGAGAGATGTTTTTGCACAAAATCCTTCATATACATTTAGGAAGCTTCCTACTCTGGAATCTTTTTAATTTAGGAAGCATCCTAATCGTTCTGGAAGCTTTTTATTCGGTGAATACCTCATAATTTGACTGGAACTCAAAACTCCATCGTGTTAATCGATTCCGCGAAATGATGCAAATATGTGCCGATGGTGACTCAAATGATCACGACATACTCATACGACATAGTTACCATTGACGAAAGCTGTATTTACTGTTATGTTACCGAAACCAAAGAGACAATCTGGTTAGTGGATATTTCCTTTCAAGGAAATGCCTATTAAAGTAAAACAAGATTGAAGAGGTTGGAGAATAATTTCTATTCTCCGACTTTTCGACCTGGTTTTCTTTGACTTCTTTCTTCAGAATGACAAATCATTATGCAACAATTGCTTTAAGAGATAAAATACAGTCACTGCCAATTGTATGCCTCTTGTTTTGGAAAAAGTTCGGAAAAACAGAGTTCGCAGTAGGATTCTCTTTCACCATGTCGACGCCTACCACATAGACCCAGACAAATAACTAACTATTTGGGTCGTTAGATTTAGAAATGCTGGCTCACCCGCCTTAGAGCCCAATCTAGGACCATGCTATTTTTATTTATATCCTAAAATAAAAGAAACACTTTGAAGTAAGTAGTTTACGAACGCCGAAGAAACAATAACTGTATATGAAAGGTCGTCGAAGCGACCCGCTTGTGGGAGCAGGCAAAGTTTTCTCGCAGCGGTTCCATCAAATGCTGCGAATGACTGGATGTATTGATATCAACAGACATTATTTTAAAAACAATAATAAAAAAATAACTTGCTAGTTTGCTCAATTATTGGTTTTCTAGGACTTTCAAATTAACCCATTTAGCACAATACCAAAGGTCTGAGAGATAAATAAAATTTTGTCGTATTATTCTAATTATACCATAATTTTTGAAGACATTGTGATGTCATATGTTAAACTAAGAAACTTATTTCTGTAAAATTGGGCTTGTATGACCGCAAATAGGCATTTGGGACAAAATTGGAAAATTGGAACTATGAACAGTAACAAAATTACTAGCTAGTTCGAGAGCAGAATTATGAGTCAAGACTGGGACTGATTGGAATTACAATCAAGAGCTTGAACCAAGATCGAAATCAAGATCAGTACCGAAACCAAAATTAAAAGCCGAAACCAGTTTGGGATTGACAGAAAAATAAATTATATAAAACATAAAAGTAAAACATTGTATGTCCACGTGGGTGATGCTTCGAGCAGGCTAGTAATTAGTATATAATATATCACTTCATTTATTCTACCTCCAAAATTATGACGCTCTATTAGACATAGGTTAGTTGCGTTCCATAATATTAAAATATTTAAATTAATTTTCTTAATCTTCTGTCTGGAAAAATCTTTGTTAGAAGGTATTGCTACGGAAAGCAGTACACAATATTAATGAGTGTATAAAACTTTACAATCCAACTAAATTCCGATTCTTCATCATCGTACGGTCTTCGGTTTGCGTCAGCGCTATTTACGAAATGCTAAAAAAGATACACGCCACTATTATTTTTCTGAGTAGAAATAACATCCATCTCCATCTGAAATAATCCCACTATCCCCGCATCCAGTGCCCGTGGTAAGTAAGTGAATATATGAAATAATGTATTTCGGGCAAGTGTTTATGTTTTATGAGCTACCCGCGCCGTGCAGTGACGTAGATAAATGGCGGAGTCGATGTAGCGTGGCCCCCATCATTCATATTGCTTTATTGTATCTGGAGGGCGAACGCGACGCCGGTAATTAATGTCGTGCACGCTTCGAGATCATGATAATGATAATCGTGAGCGATAACAAGACGTCGGCGCGTTCATTTTGTTTTAAGGGTCGTATTGCGAATGAACCGGCTTGTTTTTCTGTTAGATTGACGCTCTAATCAACGCGTCACAATTTTTGAGATTTTAATAATAATAATTCTTTATAATGATTTAAGCGTTAGCAGGTTCATTTGTTTTACTGGATCAACTTACAAATGAACTTGTATGTTTTTAAGCCGGATTGGCACTTGTAATTAATACCGTATGCGCTTTGACGTTCTAACAGTAATATTTTGTGATGACTAAGTGTCAGAGCTTTCATTTGCTATTACGGGATCAAGTTGCATAGGAACTTGTTTTGTCGTGAGATTAGCACTCACAATTAATATCACATGCACTTTGACATCATAATAATAGCAATTGCTAATGATTATAAGGCGTTAGCGTGTTTACTTTATTTTTGGGATTCGAGCTGCAGTAAACTTGTTAATTATTTTAATTAGGCACAATATTCTTACGATTTATTACTACTGGTATTAGAAGATTGAGAAAGAATAAAAATTAAATATAAATGTAATGGACGGTATAGATCCATTATACAGTGAAACAATAGTATGCTACGGTACCGCTACTACAATTTTATCTGAACGCACTTAATTTGTTGCATCACCGATCGCCAAGATTTAAATACAAACAGGACCGACAAAAAAAAAATATTGTAACCATGTTACGTCTGACCTAAGGAAAAAATATCTAGTAATTTGTCTGGAATAATCTGACCAATCCAAATTTAAAGGTAATGTAAGCAACTGCGCCTACGCACTGACAGATAAACAAACTTCCTATTCTGTTATTTATTTAATAGAAGCTTATCTTGTTATTTTATCATTTTAAAAGCATACATCGCAATAATATTTAACTCATTTTAACATCTAAATAATAAATGTTTATTGATAATTACTAATATATGATTATCAATAATCGCGTGTTCATTTTCTTTTTAGAGAATTATTACTCAGCCTACGATGTCTGTTTGTCCGTCCGCCACACCGTCTGTCAAACCTTTAAAGGTCTGTATCATTTGAACTGAAATAGGTAGATGGTTGATATTTTGACAGTAAAATTAAGGGATGTCTACCATCGGCGACCTTTACATCACTAACAACATCAAGTGTCATTCATAGGTAAGTGGTTAGATAAATTCTTAAAAAATACGCAACACCGAGCCCAAGCACAGGACAGAATTCGAGTTCGTCACGTGGTGCCGCGACCTGACCGCGCCCGCGCTTGCAGTCGGGCCGAGCATTTAGTAGGGTTGTATCTAAATTTTTTTGTTTTTGTTATCGTTACGTTGGCGAAGTTGTTCTAAAAAGAAGTTTATGAATAATAGCTAAAAGACGCTTGATCGAATCCATCCTGTATACGTTACTGCCACCATTTGAAATCTATTAATTATTTTATTTATTGGCGTATTTATATACATTTACTATGTCGACATCGGCCCACTACCTTATATTATATTAACAGAAATAAAAAAAAAAACATGATCACAATTAAATAGGTACAACATATATATATTTTCCTTTTACAATCAAAATATGTAATGACTAATTTGTTTACTTAGATTAAAACTAAAACTGTAAGTGCTTTATATAATTACAACAATGTAAACCAAATATAAAGCTGAGGTATCTTTAGCTAATTTCAAAATTCGTCGCTTCTTAAATATCCAAATAAACAAAAAAACTTTTATTTAAACATTTTTAAATAAATGTAAGTAAATGTAACGCGCATCGGGGAGGTTGATATCATTAATTTGCTGACTTTTAAATTTATATCTCCGTACAGTGACGGCGGTGTCCTAACACGCTCACCAATTATTTAGACAAAAATACACAAAAACAGTATATAAAGAAATAAAAATAGATTCTTCATTAAATATAGCATGTTTAATTGTTCTTTAAAGAAAAACGTTATTTCTTTATAAATGGTCTTATCATGAAACTAACGTGACATCGAACATAATTCCATTTTCCTCGCAGAAAAAACAGCTTTTAAATCACATGCATATGAAAAGTCTTTCTATATCTTAGTTCGCCTAATCCCTATCGTGCATTTTGTATCATACCTAGCCCGTCGCTGAATGTTGCAAACTGGCAAAATTGAAAGTCATCCACGTTTTATCACCGACCATTGCACAATTCGCGTAATTTACGATCTCAAATATGCAGGTGGCGTAAACAACTACAAATGTGTTTCGGGAGAACCGTGACTCGTTTTATGCTGAACACATATCAGTATTCACGTTGAAGTGCCACGCGTAGAGTTCTTTTAGGAAAAAGATGAAAAAGCAGCTGTATTCGAATGGCCTAGAAAAAAAAAAGCTGTCATATGATAAAATTCTAATGAAGACACGCTGTATACACATGGAAATGGTGAATATGTAAGTCGGGTAAATAAAAATATGTAGAATTTATTGTAGTTAAAATTTATATGGTGGATGTTTTACATAGAAGCTTTTACATATTTATCGACATAATTCTATTGACTCGACCATTCTACGGATTCGTAAACAGAAACTCGTTAGGCAGAAAAATATACGTTAACACGGAACTGGTTAAAATTTTTCCGGATTATGATGATTTTTTATTCGACTTTTGAATAAATCAATTGAATTTTTGAATTACTTTAACTTTTATGAATGAAAATTCACGTTATAATAAGGAAATTCGATATAAAATAATTATAATGAAGGAGTTTCATATATCGCCAATATCAGCATATATTGGAGTTTTTCAACCTTTTAAGATCCAAACAGTAGTATGAAGCTTCTGAATACATATTCGCATCACAAGAAATCAATATTGTAAAATGCACATTTCTATTTAGAATGTAAATATTTAAATATCCATTAATACACAATGAGTCAACAAATCCAACCGACTGGATTTGTTGACTCAATGAATTGTATTGTATTTTCACAAGTATTGTATATAAATTTCCTTCTTCACATTGGCGTTTCTAGTTATATAATTTCAACCTAAACTCGTAATAAACTAGCGTATCTCCGAACTAAAAACTTAATAACAATTTTGATGAAAAAATGTAGTTTCATATGCCTGACTTTTAATCTCCTTCAATTCTGAAGGAATTATTTAAGTTATTTGAGTTAGTTAAGTTATTCAACTTCTTCAAAAATTAATAATCATTATTATTATTATTATATATTTTCTAGTGTCTTCAAGGTACACACACACACAGCACCATTTCTCAAACTAAGCAACGAAGGCTTAGATATCATACGTATCGGAGTTGATACTGGGCGTTTCTAGGTATTATGTAAATAAATGCATAATACATAGAAACACCTGAATTAAGACAAATGTTGAATTTTAATGAAGTAAATATTTGTTTTACATATTATAATTTACATTTTCTTTGATTTACAGACCTTTACTCCTGCGAATTTTTATCGGAGATATCAGGTAATTGATATATATAAATTCGTTGTTTCTTTCTCGATGTATGCTTGAATTGATCTCATTGATAGTCCTCTTTTAACTTTTTGAGTGTGTTCTCTTTATTATCTTCACTGCAGTCGAACAAACGAGTTTACGATAGGTGTCGATAGATGTTTAGTTCTTAACTATCTGCTATCGTAAATCAGCTATTAAAATAAAAATTATAAAAATGGAAAAAATATTTTGCTATTTAACATTCATAGTAATAATTGGATTGACAATTTTTAACTAGACATTAAGAATATTGAAAATTTTCGTAAAATCCCAGAAATTATTAAATTCAGTCCGATTTTCCAAAATCTAGATTTTGCTTTTAATCTAATGATGTTTGAGTTCACCACGCAGAAACAACACGCAAACGTCAGGACCGTGGGTCCAGTGCTGACTGTTGTACAAGAGAAACACCAAACTTCTATCATGCAATCCCATTATGGGAACAGCCTAAAGGCGAGATCGACAGAAACACCTTATGAAATTGTTCATACAAATTTATGGGCGTTATATTATTTCCGTAGCTTGCACATTACACTAGTTTACAAAATTAAACTTTTGTCTGTTGCCGCGAATTTTATGGTTGATAATGTTCACTTATGACTTGTTTTTGTCAAATCTACCCTCAAAATTTTGAGCAGCTCGAGTTACTTTGTTTTGATTTTGTCATTTAAATGTATATATTGATCTATAACAGGCGTATTTTACGGTGTTAAGATTAGTATCTAAAATTTTTGCGTCATGAGTAGTTCAAGGAGACGTTGTTTAAACAATCCAGATCATTTTGCTATATATGCGGAGAATATGTGTTCAAAGATTGTGAAAAGTTATATCAGAGTTGGTGAAAAATACCTATTTAGAATATTTTGGGATGCTCTTGGATAAAAATGAAGTCTTGGGCACAAAATTGTGTTTGTAAATCGTGTGTGGAATATTTAAGATTATGGCAAAGTGGAAAAGAAATGCTTTTAAATTTGGAACACCGACTATTTGGCGAGAACCACGGAATCATCTCGAAGACTGCTATTTTTGTAGCGTGAACGTAAACGGTTTAAAACTAAAATCGAGCTAAATGGCAGTACCAAAGTACTAGTTGTGTTCAACGTCCAGTGCAGCGTCTACCTGACTCTTCAGTACCTAAAATATATCTAAGCCCTTAGAACAAGATATTGAAGGACCAAGCCCATCACAAAATGATGCAGATTTTGAAGGTATGTCAAATAACCCAAAATGCTTTTCCCAGAATGAATTAGATGATCTTGTAAGAGATTTAAATCTTTCTAAAGGAGCTTAAGCTGAACATACTTCTCGGTCAACAAAGTGGTTACACCAAGTTTCCCTGTTTTATATGTCTTTGGGACAGTAGAGCTGAACAAGAGCATTGGGTAAGAAGAAACTGGCCTTTGAGAGAAAATATGGAGCCTGGAAAGCAAAATATAGTCCAGAATTCATTAGTAGCTCGTGATAAAATTATCCTTCCACCATTACATATAAAACTGGGCATCATGAAACAGTTTGTTAAATCACTAGATAAAAATGGGAACTGCTTTTCTTACATTTGCGAAAAATTTCCTCAGCTCACTATGGAAAAGTTTAAAGCCGGTATTTTTGATGGCCTCCAAATTAGACAACTTACGAATGATACTCAATTTACAAATTCTATGACCGAGTTAGAACTAAAGGCTTGGACAGCTTTTGTCTCTGTGATGCAGAATTTTCTCGGAAATAAAAAATCTGAAAATTCTATTGAACTTGTAGAAAATCCTCTGCTACAATTAAAAAATATGGCGTGCAATATGAGCATAAAACTCCACTTCCTCCATAGTCATCTGGACAGGTTTCCGGAAAATTTAGGAGATATGAGCGAAGAGCAGGAGAGCGCATGCGTCAAGACTTACGCGTCATGGAAGAGCGCTATCAGGGTTTCTGGGATACCAATATAATGGCTGACTATTGTTGGTCTCTGATACATCATTTTCCAAAGTCTACACATCGGAGAAGAGCTTTAAAATGAAGTTTTTAGAACTCAATGATTAATTATTTTTTTTAGTAAAGTTTTTCTTAGTAAATACATGTTTTTCTGTTTTATACCTACATAGCTGAAACTCAGAAACTAGAGCTGATGAAAATCTTCTAATTATATTTTGAAAATAGCATATCATATGGAGTCAGCAACAGCTAAAATTTCTTTGGCAACAAATGTACTGTAAACTAGTGTTATGAACATGTTTATTTAAAGTTTAATTATTCCGTCGATATATCTCGTACAAACACTGAGGCGACTGACTGATAGAAACACTATAGTGACGTCACCGAGTACCTTTTAATAGAGGTATGTGTGATCAATAGAGACACACTAGAAACATATAGTGGCGAAAAGTCTCCTGAATTACCCACTGTACAACCTTTAAAAGGTTTATGTAAAGTGCACGCGACTGCAGAAGAAATCAGTTCAGTTTCTAACAAGATAGTGAAGCAAACCGGAACCGTCATAGTTGTGGTGATATGCGATTATGAACACATTATCGTAATGTATACAGAGTCTTTTTGATAGAATCCATTTTCACAGAAGAAAGTCTAGTATTTAGATTGAACGAATCGGAATACATTAATTTATCGTTAACCCACTTGAAGATACGTAGGACAAAATTAAAATTTCTGGAATGAAGGTGAAAAATTACTATAAACGCTAAAATGAATTCATTATTTCTCAAAATATTCTCCTTTAGAATATTAAACGCTATTTGGTGAACTCCCTACCTGAGATGTTGGTATCAGCCGTCAGTGAAATTTGAATCGATACTACCATGTCTGGTCACCCCGTTGAAAACAAAAGCGCGAAGGTTCTCAAAACTTAAAATATACTGAACTGTCCAACTACGTCCTACTCCGTACTCCATATCAGAACGTTTGCGTTCTCCGATGATTTTGAATATAATCCAGATTGTTTTCCGCTTTAAATTATCAAAGGGACACCAATCGCGATGACATAGATAAGTTACAAGCGCGCACGGGTAAACACGATGGGCGATGTAACGACCGAAAAAAGTGGTACGGGCGCCCTCTATCGAGCAGAAACGGAGAAACGTAATCTCAAAGACGGCGAACGCAGCAGATTATGCAAGAAAACCGACGACGCCGACGGGAAATGAACCGCGAACGCGATTATACTTCCTCGTGATTCTTTACGCGCACGCTTTGTCTAACGACTGGAATGGACCCGACGACGACAAACGATCCCAAATTAACATAGCCTGCATTTTCGCGAAAAGCTTGTTTCGTATAATTTGTTGTTTTACAAGTTCTCCGGCTGACGAGACTATTATTTACCGACTTCAGAAAAAAAGACGTAGGTTCTGTAATACTATATATAGTCTAAGGAGCTACCAACGTTTTCGAACAAATTTCAGGTCAACTGATTTATTGATATGCGTCTCTCTGCTGCTCTTTGGGTTTAGGGTCTGGGCTGTCTGGCC
>BGZK01004099.1:0-16307 GCA_005406025.1 Eumeta japonica | reverse complement strand
AAAAATTAGATTCGCATTACATAGATATTTTCTAATGAAAAAATATAATTATTTTTAAAAGAACAATATCAAGCTTAAAAGAGTTTACTAAATAATGTAATCCGGCGCCCCACTCCGCCTCGAGACTTGTACAGTAAGCCGATGCGGTCTCGCTGTTTTTTCCGCCGTAAGCTGTTTGCGGTATCCGGGAGACACATTGAACGAGTATAAAATCAGATAATAAAATACACATCAGAAAATTCAAAATCACTTACGTTTCAGCGAGGCGCGGCTGGCATCCTCTGGCGCGCCAATAAAAATGTAAATGTTATCAATAAAAATTTGCTTTTGATGTCGACGCATTGCGACCGCCGCTTTGATGTGGCCTCCGTGTTACATGGGATTGCCTCGTGCAGGCGGCGCGTTCACGTGACCGCGCGGGACAAACCGAATTTCGGCTCTCGGGGGACCGGCGCCCGCGTCCGCCCCCGCGCCCTCGTCCACGCCCACGACCGCGGCACTGCAGTCTTACAACTACTGTGTATGCTACATCGATTACAATGTAATAATTTACATAACGTGAATTACTATTTTCTGGCAAAATACAATAAAACAATTATGAGGTGGCTTTGACTAAGGTCCGATAGACTTGGTAGTGATTACCGAAATAGAGACACACCGAGGCATTTAAGTTGATGGATGACCTTTGCGATTAATGCGACAGATCTCGTTAAGCATAACAGGTGCTTGAGATAGCTCAAGCATCTTTTATGCTTCGGAAGTCACGCGTGGCAGTCGTTATGATATGAAATAGACACGTCTACTCCTGATTTGACTTTAATATCATACTGTGATAATAGTTCGTTGATTACAGGTTTTGTGAGGGGAAATTTAAAATTTTATAGTTGAAATGACATATAGCATTTTTTCTGCAAGTATCCGTCATAGTATTATCCTTAAAACATTCTACAACTACGCGCATAGTAAATCTATATTATTATATAAATTCGTAGCGACTGTCTAAAACATTAATTTTTTTGGAAAAATTTGTGATTGATATTGGTTTAATGACATACTAATCCTATATATACCATTTTAAAATATTATGTCTGTCTGCCTGTCTGTATGCCTGTTTGTAACTCAGAAGGGTACCACCGATCTTGATGAAAATAAGTATACAGTCTGAACATATAATTGCGTAAATGTTTAGTTACGCCGTAATTACACTGTGTGTGGTTTATATACATTGTATGGTAACCATAAAAAAAATATATTTTTTTGGTATATATTTAGGATCCATATGCTTAATTTTTATATAGTTGTGTGCATCTGCGTGCGTGTGTGTGTGTGTGTGTGTGTGTGTGTTTGTGTGCATGTTGTGTGTATGATATGTTGATTCTTCATGATTAATAAATTATGTAAGTCCTAATCTAAAATTAATCTGTTATGTAAATTTAATCTGCTGTAATTTAATTTGAAACAAAACAGTATTTGGTTGTCATTTGTTTATACTAATATTGTAAAGAGGTAAAATATGTAAATTTGCAAATGTTCATGTAGAGGGTAATGCGACCGAATATCGGCCTCCGTAGGGTAACCGTTTCTTCATTGTCTGATGTGGACTGAAAAACACATTTTACAAATCAATTTAAATGTATAGAATTTTGTATAGAATTCTTTAAAAAAATGTAAAAAAAAAATAAAAGTCTGTTAACATCGCTAAACTTTCTAAGTTCCCCACGGATATAACTAACAGCAAAAGCTATGCGGACTTGGAAAACTAAAGCAAAGCTACTTCTGACTTGAACTAAGCTTTTCTATCGTCTCCTTGGATATCCTTCATGGAGATTACGTTCAACCGACATTATAAGGCCCTGTCCGCACTGCGATATTTCACCGCGCGATTTTTTCCTCGCAATCCTGTAACACGTTGAATCTTATGGGAGAAGGCGCAGTAACGATTAAAAATCTGTGATTTGCTACAAATGAACCGCGATACGGTGCGGATATATTTCCGGCGAATTTTATTTCATAGTACGGACAGGGCCTATAGACAAGGATATTTATTACTGAGATTTGATTATGCACCTAGTCAATATCTGATAAATTCTATACGAGAGAAAGCTGCATAAGCATGAATTTAGGAATTTGTATCAACTATGTTTCCGAATAATTGGATTGGCATCTAAATGATGTTATTTCGACGTTCCAGGAAATTCGATTGAATATACTAATTAATTTTATTTTCTCTAAAATTATGCACCAGTTCTGTTAAGTTGTTTTATTGTTTCGTTAAAATGAAATTTCACCAAGAAGGCATTCGCGGACAAGGACTACTAAAACTACTAAAACGATGAATATTTATAATATGATCTGTAGTTTCCTTAGATCATGAGCAATATTCAGAAAAGTGGGTAGACAGATTTAGTCCTATAGTTTTCTTGTTCCTCGGTCCTCAATTCGTCCCTTTTGTACCCCAATTGTTATCATTTTAATATTTTAATACTTTTATTCAGTACTTGAAGGCTGAACTTCTTTTCTATTTCTTTACCTGCACTTATCCCATGGTGTTCTCGTCGCTTTCACGTCTGGATCACGGCTACGCTCATTATACATTTACCGTTTTTCAACAGCGATGACGCTCTCTGTAGACAGGAGCAACGCCTTCACGGTTAAGCACGCAGAGAATCGCATTGTGTCACCTTATGTGTATAGACGAGCGGTGGATTTCTCTAAGCTTATTACCCTCGGGCCAGTTTTGAGGGGCTTAGGAGAGGGGTCGAAGCTCATTGCGTGGCCTCCTTTTAGGAGCACTATGCCATCGCCACAGCTCATCTTCACCGACTATCGTTTATATGACTGCGTGTGTCTCCCATTGGGCCCGTTAAAGCCGTGCGCTGCGCGGCCTAGACAAAGCCCGCTACTACCCTGTAATAAATAAAGGCTGATCTGATCTAAATTAACATAATCGTATGCCGAAGTGAAAACTTCTTTAGACGTACTGAACACCTTATTTTGTGGTTGTTGAATGAGATTGAGTCGTCTCGCTCAGCTATGTAACGCTCATTGGAATAAAGTAGGCTCGCGTTTGCTAAGGCAAGATAAATATGTACAGTCAACTCTTCAATGCTATACTCGTTCGGCGAGGGTTACATGAAAGAGCATGACGCACAACTCGCGTTGAATATCAATATAAATACGTTATGTTCCGGGCCAATACGTTTTATTTAATAAGTCATTTATTATTGAAGTGAAATTTCTAATGCGACTTCCAACAAGTTTGCGTTAAATGTTTAACGCTATCATTAAGGGGGTATGAAAGCACTGTTGCGTTAAACGTTCAACGCTCTTGGGAGGGGAATAGAAAGAGACGGAGCAAGAGTGAATGCGTGGCACTCGAACGCATGCGCATAGTATACCTGTTACAGGCCAGAGCGAGCGTTAGCAACGAGTTGCGTGTAATATTCCAACGCAAAAGGGAGAGAGAAAGAAAGATACACAAAGGTAGATAGTAGGAGAGAGAAAGAGAGTGAGTCAGTAGATCCCAAGCACATGCGCGTGGTTATTCAAACATTTCGTATCTTGCTTTAGTTATCATAATACCATTGTAATTGTTATAGATTTGGATATTTCTCCACTCGAAAATGATAATTAAAAGATGCGATGAATTGTGAATTTTAAGCAACGTTAATAAAGTTTGTCTTAAAGAAACAATATGAGTTCACTAAAAATCAATTTCTACCCCTTCCTATTTTCATTTCCACATTACGAAGTTTCACTTCTTCCGCGCGGAGGGACTCCACGTGCTATTTTATACACGTGTGTACATATAAAAATGTAACAAAATTCGCCGTATATATATTAGACACCATCTATTAACATAAGAAATAGTACGGTTGAAATCACAAGACAGACATTTGTTGTTTTTTACTACTGGGGAAAATACTTCGCGCTCATGTAAGTCACAGCATTTCTTAAATGATATAGATAACTTAGAAACTAATCAGTATGTGTGATTCGTCTTTTAAGTAAGAAATTAAATCTGTTGCACGCCTGACAAGCGGAGCGTTGAGGTGGTGCTCTACTCTCGACATGTCAAAAAACCCAGTCTTTCGAAACTTACATGACTTTTTTTACTAATATAACACTTACAGGGTAATATGAGTGCACTAATATCAAGTTAAATAATCTGTCTAGCACATATGGTATATTTTATAAATAATTATTTTGTTTAATATAGTAAATAATAACATTAAAATCAATCAATGTTGGACGTCGGTCAGTCTGTGTTTATGGATCCAATATCCATGCATGTAGCAGAGAAATTGGTCGAAAAATGTATCTTACCGGAATATTTTTTTTTTATTATATAAAGTTATACACTGTGCTGATTCCTAGTTAATATTAGCATTCTAAGTACTGTCGTTTAATTATAATTTACAGAAAACTAAAAAACGACTGTGTATTGCACGCCTCACAAGCGGAGCGTTGAGGTGGTGTTTCATATCTATATTTATATACAAATTAAGATTAGCCTTAAGCCATATGTAAAAAGTTGAGATCAGCGCATGCGCCATTATAAATATCTTACTAAATGGCGCGAAATTTAAATTTGATAAATCTTTTTTTAAAATTTCATTATCAAAAACTCTATTGAAATTTTTTATTTTAGAAGTTAATGACCGCGGTAAGGCGTGCACTTTTGGATTTTTTTCTCTATTTGACGCAAAATGCGATTGGACGTTAAAATTAATCAGCTCTCACTAAAACTAATCATCTCGTATTTGGTATTTGGCGTCACACTTACTCATTCCATGTTCATTCCACGCTTCCGAAAATTTATTTGTCTATACTAAAGTTTGCTTTAAAGTTTGAGCTCTTCTCTAACGAAACCTTCAAACATTGCCAATGATTTTGTGGAGATTTCAATGTGTTTTCGCAAAAGGCACATCAAAGCCGTTACTGGATTTTTTGAAATCAACATTAGATTTGAACATGTTTAATCATCCAAATTAAAGTACAATAAAATGTGCTTTTTGTGTTATATTTTTAGATATTTGACAAAGCTTCAATCAAAAGTATTCATTTCATATTTTAGTTCCCGCAAACCTATTGTTTCATTTTTAGAGTAGGTACGATCAATGAGAGTAATAATTTTTACACAATTATAATTACATATATTGTAAATGTTATTAATTTTATGAACATAGAGCAAAAACAAAAGTTGTATTTTTTATTATTAATCCTTAATTGTTTTCGCTTCTATCGTGTGGTTTTAAAAGCAGGCACTGATTTTTTTCAATTACTGTTCTTATTTTTCGTTATTTATAATTTAATGTAGAAAAGTACACATATTTATTTGTTTTTTAAAATTGTATACATTCTAAATGATAAAATATTTTACTTATTATCTACAGTATATCCTGAGCTAATATGAATCCTCTGTTTGGAATTACCCGCTATTTTGTATATTTAGTTCTATTCGCTACCTGCTGTCTCGTTG
This sequence comes from Eumeta japonica, assembly GCA_005406025.1. Classification (NCBI taxonomy): domain Eukaryota; kingdom Metazoa; phylum Arthropoda; class Insecta; order Lepidoptera; family Psychidae; genus Eumeta; species Eumeta japonica. The sequence continues at coordinate 10,825 of BGZK01004099.1, read as the reverse complement.
TCTGAGCGCAAACGAAAATGAAGTTGTTAGATTCCGAAATAAATTCTAATCCAGGTCATGCATTATCATAATTGGACCACGGAGAGAACTCTGAAATGTTATATCATTTATGTATCCAAACTTATTATAGTTTTGTCTTCGTTCGCGTTAAAAACTGACTAGTTTTTGGGTACGTACATTGTTTATATCCCTGTTCTATTAAAAAAAAATTAAACCCCATCAACTTTATATCCATACAGACAATCCGAACCTGAATAGCGAACGCTGTGCGACATTCACAAAGTCAGCATCCTCAAAAGGAGCGTCGAACATAAGAATTTCAATATGTATTTATGTTATGCAGGTTGATTCTTTGAGCGGCGGGGTCGGACACGGCGCACTTAAGCGGGCCGATATCGCGGAGCCGAACAAAATATCGCCCGCCGAAGGTCGCTATATTTAGGCGTGCTGCGGGAAATATGTCGCGGCCCGGCGAGGCCCCGTTATTAGATTGGGGATATGTAGCATGCGCCTCTTCTTTTTTTTTTCGGAAAAATATCGCAACATTTCTGGAAGGCTCCTCCGCTGTCTTCCGACGGTTTATTAGCCTTGCTTATAGAAATGAATAGTGGATACGATATTTATTGTAATGATATAGGGCGCGACGTCGTATCGTCGAGGAACTACTCGTGTTACAATACAGAGTAAAGAATACTATTGAAGGTGTGTTTTTTTGGTAGCTCATTACGTTGTATAAGCATATTAATTGAGTTGCAGATATTTACCTGTCTCTTTGCATAAATGGCATGTAATTTGTACATTTGAAATTTAATAATTTGACCACAATGCTATCTAAAGGAATTCCAATTTTGTCACATTTATTTTTGCGCATTATAAATATTGGTCATATTTATTTATTAATATAGATTAAATAAATGACTCAAGCTATTGATATATAATAATAGCTGTAAAACATCGCAAAGGCTTAAAATTTATTATATTTTAAGATAGTTCATGTTCAAGATATAATTACTAAGGACAGTTCGTCGTTCCAATAAATATATTGTTTGAAAATGACCTCAATTCGCTTAAATTAATTTGGTTTTTATTCTGATCGCAAACGGCCCGACGCCATTTGAATTTTGTCCGAAACTTGTTGGAGCAAAACCATGCATAAAATTTAGAAGCGGCATCTGTGTAAATACCGACATACCTGATTGTTATCATTTAGTATTTTTCAGTTCCGAACTCTTTCGTTTCACGAAAACAGTTTCTAACAGCTTCCAACTCGCACTCGGCCAGCACGGAAGCCTTAAAATTTAACTCCTTCATTTTTGAGTTTAAAAAATTGTCAGAACGTATGCCTCAGCCGCAAAATAATACGGCCCTGACGCGGGAAGAATTTTCTTTGAGTTAGCGTTTATGAAAATTTCTCACTTTAATGTTTCTAAATAAATAATGGGTTAAAGTAATCTTGATCATTACCAAATCCTACTACACTATTGGAAGTAAAAACTGTCACAGAAAGCTTAAAACTCAACCACCTTATCCGAAGGGTCTAGTTGTAATGAGGGTCTAAATGAGATCCCCTAAAAAAATCGATTAAATTTGAAAATCCGGGGAACATCTGAATTAATTGCTAATTATATTCGTCAAAGATAGTGTATAAATATAATTATTAGAACAATTTGTGGACGAATGTTGAAATTTTTACTAGAAATATGCTAATTCTATATAAGAATTAAAAAGGATGAGCATAATGTATGTACTTTTCTTAACATATTTATGAATTTAAGAAATACGTAAGCAATTGATAAAAAAAAATATTGGAAATAACTTGGACCTCTTTGAAAAATTTTAAAGCCGTTCTATTCAGTAAAACCAGTATAAAGTAATTATTTTCTTCCAAAATTATTTAGATCTTTTAAGTTAAACGTAATTCTCTTGTGCCTTAGAACTTTACCTCATAAATTTTCGAGTATTACAGAAGGAAAAAACGTTGCTTTAGATAAAAAAAAATTGGCTTCTTATTAATTACGGTTCTGAGTTTCTTGTCGAGCCATCTTGTTAAAAGCGACTACCTATCACGCCAAAACTTAAACAAGGCGTGTTATCAGCTTGAGGCGAGGCGCTGACCGAAAGGCCAGGCATGGCAACAACGGCTGTATGATTCGATATTAGCAAATGCTTACCATTATGAATAATTTCAATTGAAAAATTATATCGAGGTACAGACATGTATATTGTACTTAAATAGACAACTTAAAAAAAGGCTTCCATTTATACATATAAACAAAATTGAAGTGTCGGTCAATGATATGGTAAAATAATCGCACTTTTAAAATCCAGAGGGTTTATCTATACGTTATCAGTACCCGAATATTTATAAAAAAAATTTCATTGTTTATTTGTCCGGGGTAGCTTTCGGAACTGTTATGCTGATTTTGAAGGGATTTTCATTTGAAGCTAGAAAAGCTTACTTATAAGTGCTTTTTATCACAGAAATATTTAAGGTTTCTGCGTGAAAATTGAAATGGGAAAAAACCTTTAGAAATGGGCAGTGTCGGACTGGTCATATAGTCGAGGTGGTGTTTGCCGGTCGGGCCCCAACCTGCGCGGACCCCTACCACACCTTAGGCCCTCATGCTTACGACTTACATGGAAAATAGTTCATTCATACTTACAGAGAAATGAAACAGACAAATTTGAAAAACAGTTGACCACGAGGCTATCCCTGAAACTTCCCGTTATTTAGCTCAGAGATATGATTCTCTTATGCATTATTGAGCTCAAAAATTGTGATGCGCATTTTTTGAGCAACAATATTTACCGACTAATTAAATTATGGAATTTGATGCCGTTTTTTAGTACAAAAATGATGTCTTTTCAAGAGTACTTCTCTATCAAAAAATTTGAAAGTTATTTTAAAAGATATCTTTTAAAAATTTTTTAAAGACCTTGCCTTTTATACCAAATAACCGACTTTGAGATATTTTCTTCGATATATGAAATTATAGATGTATTGGAATCGACATGTCAAAAATTGAAAAGATAGTTTGAAAAAGCGCATTTTTGCAAATTTTTGGACGACGACAACTTTTGAACAAATCAACCGATTTTGATCTGCATTGTGAAATTCGACGTACATTTTTAACCAATAAAATTGTATATCTCATCTACCCTCATCGAAAGATAGATCGACACAAAGACCAAATGACACTATTGACTAAGGCTTACCGCACGACTAGTACTGCGGCACTACCGGTCTTGGCCAGTGTGTTGCCGGCTGAATACGAAGTAATTATTGCGGGCAGAGTAGATGCCGAACGCGACAATCTTACTAGGACCAAGATCGGGGTGCTTAGATGGCCTGTAAAGGATGAAATGGTCGAGCTAGGGCAAAAGAGATGGAATGAGGAGTCGCTTGGAAGGGAGCTATATCGCTACTTCCTGGACGCGTTGGTTCGGCTCAGTTCTGGCTAGGTTGAACCGAACTATGGAACTTTTTAGCTGCTTATGGGGCATGGGTGTTTCAGAAGGCAGCTTATATGCAATGTGTAGACAGACAGACGAGGACATACATCATGTTCTGTGGGTATGCCTTCTTAATGACAACATTAGGGCTGAAATGTTAGGCGGTTTGGAAGTGCTGCAAACGGGTCCGTTCTACTGTAAGGATCTCTATGTTTCTGATTGAACTTTTGCAAGCTTAGAGAATTTGCGCGTGCTTAGCACAGATTGCGCGGCGGACTAAAGTAAATTAAGAAAAAGGACTGCTCGGTGACGAAGTTCGTTGCTGTGGTGTCAAGCCGTATTAAGGGAGAGTTGTCAAAAGAGACATGGTACAGACATAGAATAACTTGTAAGAAGCATGAAGGGATCAGATTTATCGGTGTCTCGCGGCGCTCCTGCGAATTGGCCCAAATGTCAAAATGTCGGTGGAGCCATAGGAGGAGGCGAAATTATACCCGAAGCCTTCTGGGGGACCCTTAAATTCATAATACCGTCTAGGCCCTTCAAGCCCAGTCCGACTCTAGAAATGGGATAATTTGATTGGAATTGAATTAAAGGTGGAACTTGGATCGAGATAGAAAACGGAAACGAGACCGGAATCCAAAGCGGAGTCGAGATTGGAATTAAGAGTAGGACCGAGGTCGGGTTCAGGTTAGTTGATATAAAAAATGTAGGAATTCATTGTCTGTCCAGGGGGGCGGAGCCACAGGCGAAACCTTGTTGGATATATTATTGAAGAAAAAAATTGATCACTTTCTGATTTTTTTTACTCATAGCACATTTTTGTGAAATAAAAAACAAGTTTGTCTATTAAATCAAATCAAATCAAAAATATCTTTATCTCGTAGGTAATTCAATTATACTTGAAATACGTCATTAATAAATTAATTTCGACATTACCGCCCATTTCAAATGCTGATTCACCGAGAGAAAAATGGGCAAGGAAGTCAAGGTATGCTATTTTTAATCATCAATACAAAAAATTTAGTCATTTATAATTTAGTCGACATTTAAAAATAATATGAAATAACCTGATAGGCGAGCAGCTCAATCCCAGGGGCTTTTTTTATTAAGATATTCTAACACGGTATAATAGCCCTTGCCATATAACTTTCTTTTAACGAAACGTTTATTCAGCGTATGGCAAATTTTGACTTTCAGTTGGGATCTTATTATAAAAGCGTACAGACATCCCCTTAAATGATTTATTAACTTTACTTAGACGAGTCTCATGAGTAGCAAGATCATTCTTATGTCTAGTATTTATGTTATGGATGTCGCTCCTTTTACGCAACGATTCTAAATTTGTCTTGAAATGTACCAGGTTTTCGTGTATATATTGTGATGCTAAAGTTAGGATATTAATTTCCTTAAATTTTTCTTTGAGAGATGTCATTGGTCTCAGATCATAAACAGCACGAATAGCTCGCTTCTGCAGCATGAAAATTGTGTTAATATCGGCTGCCTGATCCCATAACAAAATTCCATAGGTCATAAGACTATGAAAAAAAACGGAAATAAACTAGTCTTGCGGTGCTTTCGTTTGTAAGTCGCCGAATTCTTTTGACTGCATATGCTGCAGAACCAAGCCTTTTCGCTAATCTCGTAATATGAGAATTCCAACGTAATTTAGAATCTAAGGTAAAACCAAAAAAATAATTTCAGAGATGGTACTGTTTACTTCTCCAAAAGCTGGTTTATGCCTATCAATCTTAAAAAATAAGGAAGCATCATCAGCAAACAATACAGTCCCATGACCATTTTTAACAAGATATGGTAGATCATTTATGTACACTAGAAATAGAAATGGTCCAAGAACTGAACCCTGTGGCACGCCCATATTGACTGCAGATCCCGACGACCTCTCACCATTAATGTCAACCCTTTGAATTCTATCACTTAGATAAGACTCTAGAAGTCCAAGGGATCGATCCGTGACGCCATAATGATGTAGTTTCTTGATCAATGTTTCATGATGAACGCAGTCAAATGCCTTGGACAAATAACAGAAAACACCAATCGCGTCCTGTGAATCCTCCCAGGCACCAAAAATTTGCTGGATAAGCTTGACACCGGCTCCGGTTGTTGAACGACCCTTTGTGAATCCAAATTGTTTATGGTCTGTGAAGTTGTTAATGGACTGTAAAATTAATTAAAAACACATAAATAACTTTTCAACTTTGGGTGAATAAAAAGAATTAGCAATGACAAAGGTATCGTACTATAGGCAGCTGGACTAATGAAATATCACACTCACAAAATACGGATATGAACTAGCAGCTTCTGCTGTTGCATTTCTTCCAGCGATTGAAAGTTTTATGGCTCACTTCCCATGTCCCCCTTCATCAACCCGATCCCCCTCCATTGGCTTGATCTCCCTCCATTAGATATTCTATCCTTTTCGAAGAGGCTGGTAACATGCTGATGATGCTTTCTTTTTGCGGAGAAAATAACTTTCTTTTCTGTCTGTGATGGCACCACAAATTAATCAATTTTAATATTAATTATAAACAGTGACTCTTTTGAGTTTGCGTTGTATCCATGGGCGGCGCTCATCACCTACTCTCTTGTGGCTCGTATGCTTGTTTGCTCTTTAAAAATGCTATAAAAATTCTGTAAAACGGTTGACCTTGTAGGCCATCCCTAAAACTTTCCGACATAATATTTGCCGATGTGTTTTGAGCTCCTTGATTTCAAAAGTACAGTCATTTTGTTACGGACAGCCGCGCAATTAACGTAAATTAATGTAAATTTAAAAATTGTATTGTCTTATTCGGGCTTAAAAGTGTTTGTGTGTGTTCTGTGTTTTATTAAAGAGTTTTTCTATAGTTTTTTAATTACCCGGGTACTAGTTTTTAAGGAAAATATTTGTTTGTTTTTTGTATTGATTAATTGAATATTTGAAATGTAATGTGCGTGTGAGTTGCATACGAAATTGTGCCTTGGTGGGGAGGACCAATCATAGGCCTTGAAAGCGGTCGTCACACGGTACGGTAAGCAATGGTGTCTCAGGCGCTAGTGGCGCCAATGCATGTTTGACAATGCATATGTGAATTAAGTGCATGGCCACGCCTCCCAAATTAAAAATATGCAACTCACATAGCAACGGATGCACCACCCATAAAATGCAGTGGAGTGGTGCATCCGACAGTTGCAGCCAACCGTCATCTTGTGAAGCTCGGCTTAATAAAGTCTGAAAGAAAGAAAACGCTGTCCATTATTGACCACGCCGCCACACCGCAAGAAATCCGCCGACCATAGAAAGAAGCGTGCGCATCGTGAAGAGAGGCAATCCGGGGTGCGGGCTTACGCGGCGATAGCCGAAATCGCCGTTACAGCTGGTCCTTCGAGCCGGATTATCCTGAACAAATTTTACGAGTAAGTCGTGCGCTTCGGATTTTTATTTCCCGTGCACGCTTCGGACAGTGAGAGGGTCACCTAGCGGTGTTAACGACATCTCACTGTTTAACGCTTTCGAGCGGTGACTAGTTGAGGCGTGGTCACCGGTTGCCGAGTACGATCTCGGCGCCGAATAGCCTTGTCGCGTCGATACGCATGCACAGATAGGGGCCGGACTGTAGGCACGCCTGGCGACGGTCGCTCCCACCGAAGCTCTATTGCGCACCCTGACTCTGTGCATGTCCACTGTCGAGCCACACCTACCCTTCCCGTTTTCCATCCTCGTATTGAGCATATCCTCGTCTCGAGGACCTCGTACGAGCTGTTAGGGACCGTTAGGGATTGAAGATCGAAGAATTGAACTTGAAGATGGACAGCAAGCGTGTTACAAGAGCGCGCAAAATGAACACAGCCGAGCAAGAGAACGAAACGTCAATGAGTGCGCCGACAAGCCGGTCGTCAGAAACGGGCACGTCGTCGACGCACGTGGGACCACGGTACGAATGAAAACTTGAGCGGAAGTTCGCCTGGGCAGGAGAGGATCGACGAGGAAGTTTGTGACTTGCATGCGGATACGAGATCCGACCGAGTCGACGCTCTGAATGCAGCCGGCGCATCCGATGCAACACTGCCCTCTAGCGGCAAATATGCGAAACCGAAGTCCTGCACATCAGTTGAACATTGACGATTCGAACAGAAATGTGAACACGGCGCGACAGAAGAAGCACGCCGCGTTATTGGCTCAACTAGAATTTGAGCAATTGAAAGTGAAAGGATAGCTGCACGAGCCGCGGTCGCGCGTACAAAAATGTTGCTACGCCTGGAAGCGGACGAAGAGGATTCGGGCGATTTGATTGATTGTGATAACGCGTCCCATTTATCCAAAACGGATAAACTTGAGAAACGGACCGTTACGTTGGGCGACATTGAGCCCGTGCCCGAATCGAGTCCGACGACAGCGCCACCACCGCCACCGACGGCATGCAGCGAAATTAATAGTGCATCCCTCGTAATACCGACTCGAATATGAGCGAATCCACATTGGCCGATGCGATCGTACTCGCGATCAAGACTGCTAGCAAAGAAACATCGAAAATTGTGAACGAGCCGTCTAAAACTCTGGCAGATCTGCCGAGTTTCTGGAAATGTTAGCGAATGGATCGCATTTCGATCGGTATACAATGACACGTCGGGACTATTCAGCAATGTTCAAAACGTAGCACGGATCCGCAAAGCGCTCAGTGGCGAAGCGCGTGAAACTTGTGAAGCCTTGATCTATACTGAAACGGATCCGCTACAAATTATGCGAGTGCTCGAGCGCAGGTTCGGGCGACCCTGACGCCATAATCAAACAGGAGCTAAATAAATTGAGACGTATGACGCCGATGAACGGTGGAATGGGCAACATCAGCTCGTTCGCCAATAAAGTATAATGTGTTGCGGCCATACGCACGTTGAATAAATTGAGCTACCTGTCCGCCCCGAGATGACCGATGAGATAGTTGACAAATTCAATGACATCTTGAAATTCAAATGGTGCGAATACAAGGACTCTCAGAACAGCGACGAGCCCGAACTTGTGATGTTGTCGACTTTTGAATAAGATAGCCGACCAGTGCAGCGCCTCCATGCCGATAGAGAAAGGCGGCAGTAGAAATTTGAGGCCTACACCGGAACGACGCCCGCGAAGAACAAACACGATCAACACTATGAAGTACGATGACAACAACTCGAATTCGCACACCGCCTTCCAGCCATCAAATCGGTCAACAATAAATGTGAAATGATATGTCCGCTCTGTAACAACGAACACGGCTTACCCGACTGCGGCGAATTTGTAAAGTTGAATATGAGCGAAAATGGGACGCCGCGAAAAGGCTTCGCATGTGTTTCCGATGCCTGAGGGGCCGTCACACGCAAGCCACGCAGAGGAAAGCCCTGTAAGATATGTCGAGGCGGACATCATAGGCTACTCCACCAAGAGCGGACCACGATAGAGGGTCATGAGGGGAGCGCCAGACGACAGCCGTCGTCACCGAGCACACGGCGGTATCTCTGTAAACAATGTTAATACAATGCGCGCATACTTGAAAATTGTTCCGGTCGAGCTGTATGGCCCCGAAGGTTCGATGAAGGTCCACGCACTCCTCGACGAAGGCTCCACGGTCACCTTAATCGATGAGCAGGTGGCGAATCGAATCGGAGCGAAAGGACGCCGCGAAACGTTACGTCTCGAGTGTCGGTGGCAATGAGATAACCGATGAAAAATCGCGGGTCATTCGAGTTAAAATCAAAGGCTTGTTTTCTCGAAACTTGAAACTGACAGACAGCTCAGACCATCAGAAACCTGAAGCTAGCTCCGCAACGCGTAGAGCGCGCCACCGTCGCAGCCTGCTCGCACTTGACAGATATCGCTGAAAATTTGATCTATGACGCTGCCGCACCTTGCATCTTGATCGGTCAGGATAATTGGGGCTTAATTGTGTCGCGACAAATTAAGAGTGGTCGCGCAAACCAGCCTGCCGCCTCCTTGACTCAACTGGGCTGGGTGTTACATGGATGCTGCTCCAGTTTATCACGACCGATAAATACCGTCCATCACTTGCGACCGTCCGACGCTTCCGACATTGAACTGAATGATATTGTGAAACGGCATTTCGAAATTGATCCCTCGGCGTGGCTCCGCAAACCGAGCCACGATCCAGAAGAGAGGGCGCTCGTGTTGCTAGATAGCAATAGTGTAAGATTACCGAGCGGTCAGTTCGAAACATGCCTATTGTGGAAGTCGGACAACGAAACGATGCCTGAAAGTTATGACACAGCGATGCGACGTCTGCGCAGCATAAAGAAATTGTCAAAGAATGATAATTTGAAACGTGAATATTGTGAACAGATCAATAATCTGTTAAAAATGGGTACGCAGAGCCAGCGCCGAATCAATCTACATCCGAACGCTTGTGGTACCTGCCTCATTTCGCCGTCACGCATCCGCAGAAGAAGAAAGTCCGCCTTGTCTTTGATGCGGCCGCCCGTACGAATGGCAAATGTCTGAACGATGCATTGCTCACGGGCCCCGATTTAATAAGATCACTATTGGGTGTACTCGTCCGATTCAGACAGGGCGCGTAGCGGTGTCGGCCGACATCAAGGAAATGTTCCTGCGGGTTAAGATCAGAGAGGAAGATCGAGACAGCTTACGATTCCTGTGGCGAAATAACATGCACGAAAATCCACAAGAGTACCGAATGACGTCACTGATTTCGGCGCCGCCTCATCGCTTGTACCGCGATCTACATCAAAAATCGCAACGCCTCAGAATTTGAACTTGAGTACCCGGAGGCGTGCAAAGCGATACGATTAGATCACTATGTTGATGACTTTGAAAAGTTTTAACAGTATAGAGGAAGCCAGCGTGTTTCGAAACAAGTTTACGAGATTCATCGAAAGGCAGCCTCGAGTTACGCGGTTGGGCGAGTAACGAAATTGAAGTCTTGAAATGAAATGCCCGACACGCGAAATGACGATAATGTGCAACCTGGGGGCGATACACGAATTGAAAACCCCTGGTCTACAGTGGGACATCAATAATGACGCCCTGGCAAATCTCGGCCCGGTGAACACGCCTACTGAGGTGTTGGAACATCGTTTCCACCAACAAAACGACAAGTCACGAGTGCAGTCATGTCCGTGTTCGACCCGCTCGGTCTAGCCTCCCTGCCCGTCCTCATCACGGGCAAAATGTATGCCCAGGACATGGGAGATCAGGGATCGACTGGGACGAAACAATAGAAGCCGATGCAGCAAAAAGTGGCTAAAATGGGTGAAACGATGAAGAAGCTGGCATCGATCAGAATACCCTCGATGCATAATGCCCGGCCGCCACACCGGAGGGGAGCTGCATGCGTGCTTTCGTCGACGCGAGCGAAAAGTCGTA
>BGZK01004098.1:0-16332 GCA_005406025.1 Eumeta japonica | reverse complement strand
CCCAGTAGTCGTCCCATGATTGATTTTCCTGAGTATTGCATGCGCTAGTTTCTGGTTCTTGCAAAATGTTTTCTTCAGGATTCTATGTTATGTGGTTAATTGGATTTTATTAGGAATATTTCTATTGAACTGATTAGACTGTGTTGGTGGGCGCTTTCCTGCAAAATTAAAATTCGGTCTGTTCATAAATTTACGTTCCTTGTTTGTTGTGATTGATCGATATCCATTGGTGTGGTGGTTTTGGTTGCGTCGGTCTTGGTGGAGGGTTTCAAAATGATGATTTTCGATTTGTCTGTTTGGCCAAATTTGAGGGTTAAAATATTGAGGAAATTGTGGATTAAACTGTCTCATCCGTGAAATCGTTTGCGGTAAACAGGCAAGCTGTGGGTAAAAGGGTTGGGCCTTCAGATGAGGATTTCTTTGGGGTAAAGGAGGTTTTTGAAAATGTTGAAATGCTGCTGGGGATGGATAAGGTTTTAGACAAACTGTACTGATTATTAGCATGCACTGCTCTGTAATTTTGATTTTCGAGCTTAATACAATACACAGATGTAATGCTTCTGGCAAATCAGCAGGTTTCCTTCATACCAAGGAGTCTTGAAAGATCCTGATAGACCCTCTGATAAAGGTATCTAGCGCTTTGTCGCGATATGTATTTGTAAGGACTTGCATGGTTTCTTCATTTATTTCCATGCACGCAATTTTGTTGAGAATAAGTGGGTGAGAATACACTTCACCGTAAAATTCTTGTATAGTTTTCACCCATAAGACAGGTCATTTGGTATTCAAGTGTACTAAGGTCGCGCTTATCAGCATAATGCATGGTATCGTTGCTATCCAATTTAAAGGTGTATTGTAGATTCTAATGCGGCGTCCGCGCTGCCTACAATTTTGTTGGTGAATAACATTTAGAATACCGAAGTATTTGGGAGTGCCAATACTAGGCTCATAAATTTTAGAATCCTTTCGATTTCTTCCAGCTGCTGAATTCAGCTGGTTCCCATTGAACTCTCTTAAAGAACGAACTACGTCTGGCACTTTGTCCATGTCTGTTAAGTTGTTACGGTATCTTTCGTCAATTATTTGGTCTGTCATTACCTGTTGTCTTGGATGAAGAACGTCCTTAAATAAATCTTGTCCGTCAGTTTCTAAGATAGTCATTAGCTTAATGACCTAAATTCTGGGTCGCGTTTCGGACATTGGAGGGTGCGGATAATGAAGCAGGTTCTGGTTGTATAGGAGATTCTGATCGTACCTGTGCACCAGGATTCTAACAGCGATGATCTTACGTTGTTTTGAGGCATTTTGTTTTAAAATTTTGTATATATTTGGGGAAAAATAAAATTACTGAATTTGGGGTGTCACTAACTTAACGTATAGATTATATGCTTTAAAACACACCTTGAACACACACCCTTATGATATTTTAATTTGACAATATACATAAAAAATTTGATTAAAAATTTATTTTTCTTTAGCTTTTATGCAATATTCAAAATATACGACTTCGCGACGCACAAATAAAATATATAAAATATTTAGTTTTTCTTTATAAACAATTAAAAAATTTTTCACTCTTCCTTTTCAATTTAAAAATATATGGTTTTGTTAAAAATGTAGAATATTTTTCTTACAATCTATGTTAAAGGATTCAAAATAATTTAGATAGTAGAAATTTTCTTGAATATAACGACTTTAATATAATAATAAAATAAAATAATAATAAATTTAGCCTACACTATTAACAGGATCATCCCACGGCGCGTTGAAATTGTCCCTTTCAACGAGTACTTGGGTTCCAACGGTGCGCACTTTGTGGTGCGTGGCTTCCATCGAAGTTCTCCACTAATTGCGGTTAAAAAGTTGCACTAGAACCTCGTGGCACACTTGAGGGCCTTTACTTTTCAACCGCGTACCGGCTGGGCGCCAGTTAACAAATTATTTGTTATGTTTTTAAAAATTTTTTTGGCTAGAAGCCAACTTTATTGTTTTATTATTTCTTAAGAACTTTACAATTTTAATTTTCTTATAACTAAGCCTCGGTTGCTTGATCAGTCACGTTGCAACTGCAGGTGATTCTGTTGTCAAATTCCTTACAGGTTATTAACTCATATTTAGGTCGTCAGCGATAACAGCGCGTGCAATTGCACAGTGGTGTTGTAGACATGTTGTCAGCATTTTCTTTATTGCGCGTGTTATGCTATTGTTTTACTTTTTCCAGGGAAATATATTTTTTGAGTTTTAAATGTTTACTGTGTTAACTTATATATAGATACCAGAACTATTAAAAAGAATAACAATTTTGTAACTGTCATCTCTGGATTTGCGGAACTAATCCATTTATAAAACCAACCGCAACTTCTACAAAACTTCACTACATATCAAGAATCAATAATATCATTTCTATTAAATCTCCACTCCAACAAACGTTTTCTCGTAAAGACATAATTGATATTCAAAACTCAGTTACACAGTTTATCACAACACCAGTTTATAATTTCTTAACAACATCATTTAAAATCGAAGAAGGGAATTCTTCGCTAGTCGAAGCCATCAAAGGATTTTCTAAACCATTTTCTAGTGTAAATAGTGAATATAATAAAAAAAAAATCTTAATCTTTATAAACACCCACAGAAATATATTCTCAGCGAATAACTTTGCGAAGTCATTATAAACAACAATCCCACTTTGACATCAGCAAAAACAGAAATAACACTTACAGGCATCCCTTTTCAAATAAAGAAATATTTTGAAAGCAAAGGGGTTCTTAAAGCATCGCTTTTAAATATTACACAATGTTTAAAAGTAATAGTTATTCACATTTTGTTAATGGTGATTTCTGGCAAAATTCAATCAAAGGTAAATTTAATGAAACAATTCCATTATTTTTGTATCTTGACGATTTTGAAGTAAATGACCCTTTGGGTTCAGTCAGGACAACAAAAAATTTGTGGAATATACTACAGTTTCCCAATCGTACCACACTTTCAAATAAGTAAGCTCGCAAATGTATTTGTTGCAGGATTTATAAAAAGTTAAGATTTACATGATAAAGGAATTGCTATTTCTCTAACATCCCTTATAAATATATTGAACACTTTAGAAATTGACGGCTTAGAAATAAGTGTAGATGGAACTAATTATAGATTGTTTTTTTAAGTTGGCGCAAATATTAGGTGATTACTTAGGCCTTAATACTGCGTTAGGTTATGTAAGTTCGTTTTCAGCAAATTATTTTTGTAGGATATGCAAGAGGAACAAAGATGACACTCGTACTAATTGCATTCAAGTTCCTTCTTTGCGCAATATAAGTAATTATAATCGCGATGTTTTATTAGACAGTCCAGATATTACTGGTATAAAAAATGTGTCAATTTTCAATTGCCTGCCATGTTTTCATGTTACTGATAATATTGCATGTGATATAATGCACGATATATTTTTTGGAGTTTGTAAATACAATCTCTCGCAAATTTTAAATTATTTTATTTATAACAAAATTTTTTGTATAGATACTTTAAATTATAGAAAGCAGATGTTTCAGTACGGTGAAACTGAAATTGAAAATGTAAGTCCGCCCATTCAGAAGCATCATATAGATAACGCTTCTTTTAAAATGAACGCTAAGCAGATGAAAACATTTTTCCATCTTATTCTTTTAATGATAGGGGATCTAGTAGATCCAGATGATATGGTAAATAAATTCTTAATTTTGTTTGTTAAATTGCTTGACCTTTTACTATTACTGAATTACAATGATACTACCATTAAAAAATTGGAATTGTTAATTAAAGAACATAACGAAATGTATCAAGCATTATTTAAAGAACATTTAAAACCAAAATACCACAATCTTGTCCATTATCCTACAATTATTAAAAAGTTAGGTCCCCTTAAATATTTATGGTGCTTTAGGTTCGAGGCTGAACATCAATTACACAAACAATATGTACGGAATATTACTTCTAGAACAAATGTCCCACTAACCTTAGCTATAAAGTCCTCTCTAAGATTTGCAAACTTCGTTTTAAATAACCAATTCTTTCAGGGGGAATTCTATTTTGAAGAAGTGCAGAATATTAAACCCGTTAAGTATTCAATAAACTTTAACGATCTTCTTTTGTACAAAAGAACGGATAAAATTATTTTTCGTGGAAAAACGTTTAAAGTTAATTATATAGTAACTGTAACTAAAGACTATACCCTAAATATTTATCAAATAGTTGACTTTTATGCAGAAGACAATATTAAAATAGTTGGTAAGAAATTTATAAACCTTAACTTTTCTCAAAGATTTCAATCTTATTTGATTGGCAATGAAACCGAAACATTTGACGTCCTTGACATGATCGATTTGGACGGTCCGCCTATTCATTTTTACGTGCTGAACAATGGACTCAAAGTTATTCGAGCAAAACAATACTGGTAATAACATACAATTTTTACTTTTATATAAAATTACTTTCTAAGTTAATATACTTCATTATATTTCTAAAATATATTGTTAATAATAATTGATTTTTATTTGTAATATTCTAAGTAAATATATGAATAAAAATTCAATAATAATATCAAACAAAATGAAGAAGTATTATTTAATTAAACAAAGAGATAGGCTTACAGAACCAAGAAGAAAATCTTAAGAACAAATAATAAGAAAGCTTAGTAAAATCAAGAAGAAAACATCTTGAAAAAAGCAATAAGAAAGCCTAGTAAAATCAAGAAGAAAAACATTTTGAAAAAAAAACAATAAGAAATTTGCAAACTAAGAAAAAACATTATATTTAAAGAAAAGCAATAAGAAAGCCTAGTAAAATCAAAAGTGAATATTTTGAAGAAAAAAACAATGAGAAGCCCCACTAAAGTCCCAAGTTTTCTCTTGATTTTTCAAAAGGTTTTCCTTATAAAAAATAATAAGCACTTTGAGGAAAAAAATTTTTTTGCTTTTGTGTTTTGCCAAAAACGCTGTAATAAGTAAAAATTAATTTATGTATACATATTTGAAACTCTTTAGTGCTATTGACATTTATTTTGAACAGTAAAAAAAAACAATAAATAAACAGTTAAAAAAATAAATAATAAAATAACTTGATTAAAAAGAAAAAAAAAACAACAACAAAACAAAAAACTTGATCAGTGATATTGAACATTGCTCTTTATGAGCTCTTCAAATGTAACTAACTGTGAAGTGAGTGTAAATGGCAGAAATGCTTATCTTACAGTGAGTGCAGAGGCTCTCAATGCCAACAATACAAATAAAAACTATTGATAGTAACTACCTTACGGTCAAACCAATTTTCGTGCACGCTCAGTTTCTCTTACTCAGTCAACTGGTGACTTATTGAGAATACCGTTACTTCAAAAATTTAATTACGTCGGCATCATCTCTGCCTCAGGTTCATATAGTTCGCTCAACCAAGTTGAGACTATTATTAACAACGTTCAGAAACCATTACAGTCGTAAAACAGTAATAAAACGAGGGCGGAGCCCTAAATCGTCAAAAGTATCATCGGTGCCAAAAATTTCTAGGGATAAGGATGCCGACTCCATAAATGCTCATAATCGTTTCTCGTTATTGAAAGACAAGAATGATGAAGTCACTGTTACTACAAAATCTTCCAAACCACCTCCAATATATTTAGGGGAAAAAATTCAAAAAATTAGTTTCAGCCATTGGTGAAGGCACTTTTATGTAATACCTATAAAATTTAAAAATGAGATTCATCCTATTTATGATCTCAAATTCCAATTGCACCGTAAAATTACTGTGGAGGAGCCCCACAAACGTACAGGGCCAGTTCAGTGCCACAACTGTCAGGAATATGGGCACACAAAACATATTGCAAGTTGCCAACAGTTTGCGTTGTCTGTGGGAACTACATGGTACGGCTAATTGTAATAAGCCGAAAAATAATCTAAACTACAAAAATGTAGTAATTGCGGGGCAATCATACTGCTAATTACAGGTTGCCCGGTGTATTCTGTTGTAAAGCTGTCTATGAAACCAGAAACCAAAACCCGTGTCAGATCAGGCACGAAACGTGTTGCCTGCCCCTGTCGCTTATCCCCAATGGCCCAAGCAACCACAAACAGGTATCGTATGCTGATGCTGTTAAGAATAATTCTGAAGTAAAGAAAAGGTCGAATCAGCAAATATTTCACCAAATATGGACTTTAATTATAGTCGCCTTGAAGCCACTGTAGAAAATCTGGTTCAAACAATAAATAATTTCACAACCACAATGACTAGCATGTATTGTCAATAAACCATGAACACCATAAAAATATGTTTCTGGAACGCTAACGGCATTCGCCAACATAAAAGTGAGCTCGAGCACTTCCTAACGGAAAAAGGTATTGATGTAATGCTGGTCTTCGAAACTCATTTGACTACAAGAAGTATTTTTAAAATAAATGGCTATACTCTATACGATTCAAAGGATCCGAGGGGTAGGGCATGTGCTGGCACAGCCATTTTAATAAAGTCAAGAATCAAACATTATTTTGTAGATAATATCAGTGAAGAGTATCTCCAAGCAACGAAAATTTGCATAGAAAATTGTGGTCAAAATATAGTTATAGCATCAGTTTATTGTCCTCCTAGATTCACAATCTCTGCAGATCAATATGAGGAATTTTATAAATCTCTTGGAACTTGCTTTCTGGAAGCTGGTGACTATAATGCAAAACACACATACTGGGTTCCCGTCTAATTACTCCCAGGGTCGAACATTGTTCAACACAATTACAAAATGGGCTTAGACGTCATCTCAAGTGGGAACCTACATATTGGCCGTCTGACAGACAAAAATTCCAGATGTTATAGATTTTGGTGTCACAAAGAACATCTCCAGAGAATTAGTGGATGTGGAGGCATCACTAGATTTGTCTTCCGATCACTCTCCTACTATTGTATCCATTCGTATCCCACAAAGATACGAGCTACCTTTCACAAATATGAATGTAATAAGCCGTACTAATTGGCTGAGATTTAAAAGTACCTTAGTAGCCATTGCTCGAAAGCATCCGACTAAGAACACCTGGTGACATTGAACTGGCATTGAGAACATCAGCAAAATGATGAACGAGGCTGTTCATCATGCCAGTACCTCCTATCAGCAGCCTAGTTTTAATTTCATATTCTCTTCAGATATTCAACGCCTCGTAAGTGATAAGAGAAGAGCAAGGAGGGAGTGGCAGCAACACAGATCTCCCCAGCATAAAGCCAGACTTAGAGAATGTACAACACGATTAAGAAACTTGCTAGCATCTGAAAAACTGCATCGTTTAAAGAATATCTGGAAAATCTTGATGCAACATCGGAAACCAACTATTCTTTTGGCGAGCGGCGAAACCTAAAGGTCACCTGTTTGCTACCCATTTAAAAGTTGTTTCACCCCAAACGTGTGTACAGACATTGTCGATTTGCCTAGTATTGTTTCTTACCTCTATTCCAAGTGAGTTTTGAGTTTCGTGAGGTACAAAATGTAATTGCAAATCTTAATCCTAAGAAAGTCTCCGGGTATTGATGGGATTAGTAACAAGATGATGATCGAGTTGCCTCGAGTAGCAGTAAGAATTTGCTTTTCATTTTCAATGCTATGTTGAGGTTGGAATATTTTCCTAATAACTGGAAGGTTGCAGTGGTCAAGATGATACCAAAGCCGGGTAAAGATCTGACTAAAGCTGAGTCATATAGGCCTATAAGCTTATTACCAACAATGTCAAAGCTCTTCGAAAAACTACTTGTGACAAAATTGTCTCCAATACTAGCTGAACGTAATTGTATTCCAGACCATCAATTTGGCTTTAGACGACAACATAGTACTATTGAACAAACGCATAGATTGGTTCAAGTCATAAGAAGCGCCTTCGAGCAAAAAAGTTATTGTTCAGCACTATTTATTGATGTATCTCAAGCTTTGATAAAGTGTGGCACGAAGGTCTGATTTTGAAGTTAAACTTCATTTGCCTACGAACATAGTCAAGCTTTTGGAAAATTATATAACCTCCCGAAAGTTTGTTGTGAAGGAAGGTGAGTTTGTTAGTTTACCCGAATATATTGCTTCCGGTGTGCCACAGGGTAGCATACTGGGGCCACTTTTATATTTGATATACACGCCTGATATGCCTGTTGGTAGCAATATTCACACATCTACATTTGCCGATGATACAGCTTGCCTAAGTACACACAAAATACCTCAAGAAGCGATCCCGACATCTCCAGGAATATATTTTCAGTTTGAACAATGGTTAAAGCTCTGAGAATAAAAGTAAATGAACAGAAATGTGTTCACGTGACATTTACACTACGTAGGGAAACATGCCCACCAATTCGTATAAATAATCAAGTTGTTCCTCAACACTCACGTTAAATATCTTGGTATTCATCTAGATCAACGGCTTACTTGGAAGTTCCACATTGAAGCAAACTACACAGATGAAGCTTAAAGCTCAGCTCCATTGGTTGATAGGAAGAAACTCTACCTCAGCCTAGACTGCAAACTTTAAATATATAAATCGCTTATGAAGCCAATATGGTTTTACGGTGTACAACTATGGGGCACAGCATCAGCCTCTTTGTAGAAAACCAAAGATGGCAGAACAAAATTTTACGTTTAATTACTTGGCTCCATGGTATGTCAGAAATTTAAATATTCATCGTGATTTGAATATGACACTTGTAACTACAGAAATCGCCAAGGTCGCAGAAAATATTTAATAAAACTGAGTCACATCCAACCCTTGCACGCAGTATTTTGAATCATCACATTAGATTAAAAAAGAGGGATACTGCAGCTCTAATCAGCAATTCCACAAATAATGTCCGTAAAAGTGGATAATAAAAAATTATTATTTCACATTACCATTAATAAATTATAAAGATATTAAACCTTAGCAGTCTGACATGGTCGGGCTTAATTAATTATGTATGTAGATTTAAGATTTGCAAACTTATTGTTAGTTCAATTTTATTCAATAAATAATTAAATTTAATTAAAAAAACTTTAAAAAAACCATAGAGAAATCTTATAAATTTTGTTTATTTTAATAGGTAATTTATTATTAGGTAATTGTTTTCTCTGGTGCCTAAAAAATTTTGCTTTCAGCTATCTATTTTTACCACAAAATGACCATTTCTGTGTAAGAAAGTGCTCAGATTTACCAAAAAGTTCAATTTCGTGAGATATCGATCTTTGCTATATCTTTAATGTCGAAAAAAATTTCTGTTTTACTTCAGAAGGGCGCACAGTGGAAATTTTGAAAAAAAAAATGGACATAATTATGCAATTTCTAAACAGTTAGACCGATTGTGATCAAATTTCATACACATATTAAGGAAGTGCTGAGCTTAACTCTTTAGAGTTTAGGTTTCTACTGCTAAAGGGCGGGAGCTATATGCCACCAAACCGGCTACCACGTGTTTGTAAAATTCCAAAATGTCAAAACTTACGGTTTGATCCAAACTAAAACGAAATTTTGTAGGTAATTCAACAACAGATTTAAAAATGTGCAGTTATATACTTGTGCATTTATATATATTTGAAAGAATATACTCATGTTGTATAACACATTAGTAAAAAATTAAAATTCTTCTCTTTAAGAAAGCAAAGGCAAGGCCAATTAAGAGAATTTATACCAAGTTCTCCGCTTACGACGTTTCTTTTCTCAAACCTAAAAGCTACAAACTAAAAAAATCTTTTATACACACCGTAAGATCTGCTATATTTCCTTTGAAGAATCCAATATATTTCTAGCTGTACATTGCGAAAAAATACAAAAAACTTTAACACACATTTTCGATATTAGCAGGTAAAATGAAGTTGCGTAGCTGCATACAACTAACCCTCATCAATGCCACATAAGTTTGTAACGAAATTATAGTTTAGCTACCATTGTAATTAACATATTAATTGTTTAATTACTGAATATGTTGTAGATATAGTGGTCTTTTAATAGGTTCTGAGAAGGCATCAGTCGTCTTAAACAGAAGAATTCTTGGGAAAAGGAGCGAATATATGTATATATATAAAGGTGTACCTTCTTACACTACAAAATTCCATTTATGAAGATTTTCTGCCAAACTTTGGTATTTAGGTAGAGAATAACAATTATTAGATGAAAGTTAAAAACTGGTGAGATTTATTTTAAAATTTGGAATTCTGGTGAAAAAATTAAAAAATCCCAAAATGTATTTTAAGTATTCAGCGCTTTTTTCTTATACATAAAAATTTTTATTTGTGCAAGTACCTCAAAATTTTAAATTTACGTAGAAGATATCGTAGTTAATAAGAAAAATATTAAATACTCTTTTAAAGATTCATTTCTTAATCATCAAATTTGCATTGTTCCATATGTGGAAAAGAAATCAAAGTTCTTGACTTCATATAAGGAGAGAGAACTTTAAATGAAGAAGTTCTAAATTTAGTAAAAAAATTAAAATTCTTCTTCTTTAAGAAAGCACTGTGTTGCCAATTAAGGGAATTTTATAACCAAGTTCTCGGTTTATGGCATTTTTTCTCAAATCCCAAAGCTAGAAACTAAAAATCTTTACTTACCATCGTAAGACTTGCTATGTTTTTAAGAATCCACCATAATTTCAGCTGCACCTTGAGATAAATACAAACAATACAGCAAAAATAGTAAAAAATCCCATTTTTGGGATTTTAGAAATTTTTTGGGAATATCTCTATTTTAAGAAATGAATCTTAAAGTATTTTATATTTTCTTATTAACTACGATATTTTCTACGTAAATTAAAATTTTAGGAGAAAGTATGCACAAATAAAATTTTATAGCATAGGAAAAAGTACTAAAAAACCGCATTTTGGGATTTTTAACTTTTTCTGGGAATTTCAGGATTCTAAAAATAAATCTCACCGGTTTTAACTTTTATCTATTAATTACGTTATTCTCTACCTAAATACGGAGTTTGGCAGAAAATCTTCATATATATACATACATACATATATTCGCTCCTTTTCCAAGAATTCTTCTGTTTAAGACGACTAATGCCTTCTCAGGATTACTATTTAAAAAAGACCCTATATCTATTGCAAGCATATTCAAGTAATTTAAACAATTAATATGTTTGAATTACAACAGGTAGCTGCGCTATGAGACCGTTTGTAAACGTGTGGCATTGATGAGGGTTAGTTGTATGCAGCTGCAACTGTTTACCTGCTAATATCGAAAAATGTGTTAAAGTAAATTTTAAGATGATTATTTGGTTATAAATAAATATTTTAGATTATATGATACTATTTCAGTTAAAGTAGAGATGGCGATCACATTAGTTTATAGAAATTTATGTTGCCTTTTATTTGAGCACACAGAAATTCAATTCGAGGATAAAGTTAAAGTTATTATACAGTTTATTGAAAATACGTGCAGTAATAAGCTGAAAAATGAAGAAAACCTTAAAATACAAAACTTTGTAAAAACTTTGAGCTAAAATGGAAAACTGTGAAGAGATGCAAGGCAAAATTCCTAAGTAAATATTCCGATTGGTTGGATAATAAAATGGAACTAAACATTTCCACGTCTGCTGTTGGGGCTCCATGTAAGGAATATGAGGATTTGAGCCAAAGATCAAAGAAAAAAGATTGTCAAATACTATTCTATCTGTGTCCACTGAAGAGCATTCCGACACCTACATCTGAATCAGTTTTAACCGAGGAAGAAGCAATTGCTCTGATGTTGCAGCTGGGATTAACTCGTGATAAATATATCACATTGAGAAAAGCATTACAAGAGAAAGGCGTAAAAGTTTTGCCGTCATACGACGCACTGCAGGAAAAGAAGAAAAGTATTATACCCTCACCCATTGAAGTCGATGAACATAAAGTAAGCGTTAAAGTGTCAACTCTACTAGAACATACAGCTTCTCGGATAGTGTCACTTTTAACAAAAGAGCAGTTGAAACAAATTAATAACAGCAATTTGCAGTTAATTTGTAAATGGGGATGTGATGGCTCGTCATTGCTTTCAGAGTATAAGCAAGTTACCACAGGTCAATCACTTGAACGTAAAAGTGTATTCATGGCTTCATTAGTCCCTTTAAGAATTCGTAAATATGCCGATAGTAACAGTCCATCAACAAGCTTTGAAGATGTCTGGATCAACCTAACTCCAGGATCGAAATTTTTTTGTAGACCAATTAGCTTCGAATACAAAAAGGAAACGAAAACTTCAACACAAGATTTAGTTAATTTTATTCAATCCGAAATAAAAGTGCAGAGCCTATTTCAATTGCTATTGATAATTATTGCTTCAATGTTTCTTTCGAGATGAAATTAACCATGATTGATGGAAAAGTTAGTAATGCAATAACGGGCACAGCATCAAATTGGCATTGTTCCATATGTGGAAAAAAGAAATCACAGTTTTCGACTTCATCTAAGGAGAGAACAGTAAATGAAGAAGTTCTCAAATTTGGAATCTCTCCTCTCCATGCCCGAATACGCTTTTTGGAATACTTTCTGCATCTGGCATATGATCTTAAGTATAGGAGTTTGCCCGATAATGCAAAAAGATCTGCTTGCAAAACAAAGAACTGATTGAAATGAGAGCAAGTGAAAAGCAGAGAATTCAAAAAGATTTCAAACAACAGACAGGATTAAATATTGATCAGCCACTTGTAGGATATGGCAGTACAAATGATGGAAATACAGCTCGAAGATTTTTTAAATATTATGAAGAAACATCAAAAATTACTGGAATAAACTCAAATTTATTGCAAAAAATCAGTACTATTTTAATGGCAGTCAACAGTAAACATCAAATAAATACAACAAAGTTCGGAGAGTATTGCGAACAGGTATCAAGACTATTGTCAACTCTATATCCGTGGAAAGAAATGACACCAACAGTACACAAAGTTCTATGCCATGGAAAGGAAATAATGGAAAATAATATTCTGCCCTAGGAGAACTTACAGAAGAACCTCAAGAGTCCAGAAATCGGGACTTTAAGCATGTTCAACAGTTTGGGTCCAGAAAGTGTTCTTTAAAGTAACGGTGGATTTGCTACAGAAATTTAACGTTTGATAATAGTGGCGAATACAAAGATTTGCTATATCTTCTTAGATTTAGAGGAATGTTATTCCGATTATTTTACTAAACTAGGCTAATCAAGTATGTAGATATATATATATATATATATATATATATATATATATATATATATATATATATATATATATATATATATATATATATGTACGTATAACATGTGTGTTTATGTCCACATAAATTATTTTTCGATATTAGCAGGTAAACAGTTGCAGCTGCATACAACTAACCCTCATCAATGCCACACGTTTACAAACGGTCTCATAGCGCAGCTACCTGTTGTAATTCAAACATAAAAATTGTTTAAATTACTTGAATATGCTTGCAGTAGATATTGGGGTCTTTTTTTAAAATAGTAATCCTGAGAAGGCATTAGTCGTCTTAAACAGAAGAATTCTTGAAAACGGAGCGAATAACACGCTGCTTTCTTAAAGAAGAAGAGTTTTTAATTTTTTTTTACTGCTGTATTATACAACATAGTATATTCTTTTAAATAAACCGGACTAGTTTTGCCTTTGTTATTAGCGAAACAGTGTACCAGAACAGGAAAAAATTTGAAAATTTCAATAGTAATTGGCGTATATCTCCTGATTTGAAAATAAAAATCCATCAATGTTGCACATTTTTTTAAACTGTTGAATAGGAAACTTACCTAAATTTGTTTTATTTGATCAAAACCATAAGTTTGACATGCTTTGGAATTTTTACAAACATGTGGTAGCCGGTTTTAGTTTAGAGCTCCGCCTCCTTTAGCAGTAGAAAGCCTAAACGCTGTTAAGCTCAGCAACACTTCCTTAAGATATGTATGAAATTTCATCACAATCGGACTTACTATTTAGAATTGCAGAATTATTTCCTTTTTTCAAAATCCCCACTCACAAATGACTTCTTTATTTTGAAAAATACCGTGCAATTTTGAAGCCATGGAAAAATAGCCACAAAATGACTTTGCTACGTAATAAAGGGATAAAAAACACGTACCTGAAAAAATTTTTGGACTTTTATGACCAATTTGGCAAAAATTTATCATTCTTTGCAGGCTTTTATTTGCAAACCGTCTGAATTTTGATTTACTTTCTTAGCAAAGTTGTAGACCTTATCCCAAAAAAAAGTTTTGAACATATAAAATAAATAGAACTTAGGTCAAAATGGTAAAAAAACTAAAAATAAATTTTTTCACCTTTTTCCCCGGCTTAGGCCCATTGAAAACAAAACCATTCAAAATTCAAGGATACTATTGACTAAAATATACCTAAAATCTTAATAAGCAATTTTAGAACATATGAACTTTTACTGAACGCAGTTTAGGTAGCGCTAGGGTAGGAAATAAGAGAGAAAATTTCCGAAAATGCTCTCTAATTTCATTTTTATAATTATTTGAATTGACATTAATAACAAGTAAATAAATAAGCAGCGCACAATGGAGTCTAAAACAATAACAAACTATAAAAATTACAAATGTTTGCTCGATATAAAATTTGTAACACCCTTTTCCGACCATAACGTATTTCAGTCTTTTACATTCTTCTTCAATTTTGCTCTTGGAGTGCTGCACTTCTGAGTTCTGTAGACTACATCATGTTAACCAGCCTGTATGGTCCCTCCCAATGTGTTTGCAGCTTTGGAGATAATCCCTTCTATCGTTATAGGTTTCATAGTAGGACCAACTGTCTCTTAGTAAATCTAAGTCATCAAGTATTTCTCGTGCCTGAGAAGCGTTTTTAGTAGCCTCATTAAAAGGAGAGTGTTGTACACCAAACTCTAAGTCTCCAGGAAAATTCAACTCTGTGCCAAAATTATTTTCGCAAGGGTGTGAGGTAGAATCGTGTACAATGAACGGTAAGGTGAGTAGAAATTGGGAGTGTTTTTGTCCCATTATTATTTACCTCCTTCCTCATGACATTTCTCAAGTAATTACAGCGTAGTTAGCACCTAACCACACCATCAGACTGTGGATGAAGCGGTGTCGACATTGTCTTCCTTATGCCATAGGTTTCACACATTTCCTTAAATATGGCGGATTCAAAGTTTTCTACCTGGTCAGAGGTGGGCGCTATGGGAACAACGTAACGACATACCCAGTTATTAACGAACACATTGGCAAATAGCGGCTTTGGTTTGGTATAGTGTAAGCTTCCTGACCACATGCTAAAATAGTCCATATCCACCAAAGGTATCGATTTCCACATTAAGTTAACAGCAAACGAGCTCTGGCATCCACAGCTATTGGTTCGAATGAAAACTGCATTAAACAGTTGCTGGCCCCAGTTCTACTGGCCCTTCAGCCGATATGTACTCTGAGCAGTTTGGTATCCAATCAGCAACCTGCTGACCCGATTCAGTAAAAACGCTGCTTTAGCTTTTCTAGCATTTTCATTACGCCTAGATGACCAACATTTGACCCCCACTATGAAATTCCTTCATAACGTCATTTCTCCTGGTAGATGGCAATAACTATAAAGTTGGACGGTTTTTCCATCCGCACTTCCCCATTGTCATACAAAGCAGCCCTTTATTAGCTTTGCATGTCCCACTGTGCTCGGATTTTAAAGTGGTTTTCCGCAGAGAGTTCCATTATGGATGGGTCTTCTGATCAGCTCTGCCGACATAATTTTCAAAATTTGAGTGGAGTTGAATTCTATGGAGCGGGTAACTATGCTTTTAGTTACATCATTAAACTTCTTATGGTCAACACAGGACCTTGTACTGCCATCCTTTTTCTTAACGAGGGACTATGGAGGACTTCCAAGGACTTGATGATGGCTCATTACTCCATCCCTGTCAATTCCATTGCTTTGCATTATTTCTGTCAGGAATTGCAAATCGGCAACCCATTTCTTCACGTGCTTCTAGATACTTCACAATCATTTGTAGGCATACTGCGGGTTACGTACTTATTATGCAACTGATTATTACCTTCTGACGCGCACTGACCAACTTCATCATTCTGTAGCGATGACCTTTCCTTATGAACAAATTTAGCACTCTTACTGAAATTTCATTCTTCTTTATTTGGATCAGAGCTTTGCTGTTCATAGCTCTTTCTTCTCTCACTTCTATTGGTTCTACTACACAAACGATTGTCCGCATAGCTCATTTCATTTTAGCACATATAAGCGCTTCAGAACGTAGTGGTTTTCTCTGGATTCCTTCAGGTACAAGTTTCCACACTTGGGCCTTGTTTTAATAGCCAACATTAAGCTGTATTTCCATATTTGCGCCATGCCATGATTTGTTGTTTCATGTAGAGTTATGCC